>CBVK0100465824.1:0-10863 GCA_900067695.1 Picea abies | reverse complement strand
TCAAATTGTGGATGCTTTTGCTGATTTTGGAGGGAATTTTCTGCAATTAGATTTTTATCGTATGGTTGGTGAAGTAAGTGAATTTTATACAATTTCATTCTTATGCTACTTATGTTTCATGGTAAATTTACTTTTTTATGCTAGATGTCTTTCTTGGTGAAACCATAAGAGAGGAGCATAAGTGCTTCCTCCTCTCACAAGGTTAATTTTATCCAAAATTTGTGAAGGAATCCTTGCTAGGGTTAGACTCCTAAAGCCCTAAATTGATATCACTTTAGGAATTTATCCCTAGACATTTGATTTTGACCTAGTTGAAGCACTAAGAAGGGATAAAATATTGGTAGATCCCAAATGTTCTTGCACTCTAGCAATCCTTCTCTTTAAGGTTTAAACCCTAAGGCCCTAATGTGCTAGCACCTTAGAGTTTAAATCCTACATCTTGGTTTATACTAGTTTAATCTTCAAGCATTGTTGCTTTTGTTGTTATAAATACTCCATATCCCTAAGACACTTGTTTCATAGTGCTCTTATGGTGAAATTGATCAACAAACACTCTCTTTCAACTCTCTTAAGCTCTCTACTAACTTTACTAACACTTGCAAACTTGTTCAATAACTTGTGATTTTAATAAAGTTTTCTACAACCACCCAATAACTCTTTAATTTTTTACATACACTCATCTATTGGTGGTCTAACATACTCAAATTTTCTCTCAAAGAATTGGATAATGTTCTATGTGATGCATGCTTAATTTTTGTGGTCAATTGTTGAAATTCTGAGCTCTTTTTATTGTTGTTGTTACAAATTTATATTGTTGTTATAATACTATTATACGGCTGTAAATTTGCAAAAACCATTAGCAATTATC
Organism: Picea abies; assembly: GCA_900067695.1. Lineage (NCBI taxonomy): Eukaryota > Viridiplantae > Streptophyta > Pinopsida > Pinales > Pinaceae > Picea > Picea abies. The sequence goes on along the minus strand of CBVK0100465824.1, from coordinate 9,995 downwards.
ATTTTCCAGTGTCTTAAGAGGTACTTGTTGTTTTTTTGAACTTGGAAATAATCATATGTGTGCTATAACATGTTCTTTTTCCAGGGAGGTACTCAAACAACTTCACACCTCTTTTATTACCTTGACCTAGACCTTACCTTTACTGATCAAGAGAGGGGGTAGTAGGATTGGATACTATACTTGCTACTTTGATCCCTTAGGTCACTAGGGAAGCCTCCCTTGTGGTGGACCTCTTCCATCACTAAAATGAGGGAATTTATTACTAAGTTGACAATGGTAGGATTTTCCATAGTTACACAATATTTGGGGTACTCATGGTGGGCTTTGCACAAGTACAAATATTGCGATAACATAATGCGCAATGTCCTGGGTGAAAGCATGGGGATGTCCTCCAAAGTACAATGTCAAGTGCACCCAATTCATTCAAATCCATAGACTCAGGTAAGACCAACAATCACAAGGCTCAAGAGTCCTTAGAAGCATACAAATTAGGCCATCACTAAACACAAAAGCTACATAATAAATTCACATTAGATATCACCTTCAAACTTCACATTAGATCAAGAATTTATGTTATTGGGAAATTTTAGGAATGGGAGGACCATCAAAAGACCCTATTAGGAGTGTGAGTACCCAAGTAGAGGGATATTTCATGATAACCCCTTCAAGGTGTAGGTATAAGTGAAATGATATGGAAGGGGTTACTTCATGGACATGGTGTCATTAACATGTAGGGAAATGTATGGTCTCACTTCCATGAGTTCCATTGTAGAGGGTGAGCTTGGTGCTTGAATTACCCTTTCCTTGGTTCTTTTTGAATTCCAAATTATTGATCTGCCTTTTTATTCAATATGCAAGGTCCCTTTTTAGGTTTCAAGCATTTATTATTTCCTTTTGTTTCTTTGGGATGTAAGTTTCTTTTTAGATTGATATGCATTCCATGCATTAGGACCAAGGGAGATCACCATTAGAGAGGGTAGAGCTCAAGCTATATGATGGATTTTGATTTTTCTTTATTATCCTACTATTGCATTTTAATCATAGTTTATCTTTACTTTCTTTTCTTTGGCCAGCTGCAATATATCTCTAGGCCTTTAGCCCCTTCTTCTCATAGGAAGATAAGGTACATGCCGTTTTGGAATACATGTAAAAACCACTCCAAATTTAAGTACACTGCGATAGGATCCATGATGATAAATTGTTAAGAATGGGGGGTGTTATCACATGATTTTTACTTGTGCAAAGACCTCCACAATATTCCAATCTTGTGTAACAATTACAAGTATCTACCCCTATCACCTAAGCAAACAATTCCCTCATTTTAGTGAAGGAAAGAGGTCCAACACAAGGGAGGATTCCCTAGTGACCTCAAGGGATGCTATAGCAAGGCCAAGGAAAGTCTATACCCCCCCTATCTTAGTCACTTGATAGGTTAAGATAGGTCTAGGAAAGATGAAGGGTGAAATATGTTGTTCAAGGTAATTGGTCAACTTGTGTGAGACAAGAAAATTTTCAATGCACAAAATCATCAATTACCAAGGTATATTGCATACCATTCACCCTTAGACACTAGATAACAAGAAAAAACAATTGTTTTTATCAAATTGTAGTAGTAAACTAGTCTATAACAAAAATAAGTAATTTTCAACAACAATGAGTAAATCAACCCAGAAAATTAACAATTATATCTCATAAATTAGCCTTCAATAAGTAGTAAAATATCCAATTGCTAAACAAGATTTATGAGCATGTTTTTCCAAAATATTAAGTCAGTATGCAACAATAAATAACAACCCTAATGGATGTGGCATTCACTTTATGACACCAACAATTTATCCAATGATTATGTAAAGCATTGAGGTACAATTAGCATGCCAGTGATGTCATAAAGCTAGATTAAGTCAGGGTTTTGAGAGTTGTTAAGAGTATAAAGGCATCACAAGCATAAATACTAGTGCCATATACTTTATTTGGGCATATGGAGTCAAGATACTGCATTTAAGGGGGGCAATCAAGAGAAAAGGTGAAGGTTTGATCTCTAGATCTATCCACTCATAGAGCTAGGTCAAACCTCAATGAAAAACTACTAAAATTTTATCCAGTCATAAATCCCAGGTGTTGTCCCACTTTCTCTAATGCATCTAGAAAATGAGATGAATTGAACTAGGTCTTGAACCTAGGGGGATAGCCACTCCTAACCCTTAAGGAAAGTATTAAATTCTTCAACAAGTCAAGGTGAAAATAACAAGTGAAGGGGATAACCACTCTTAATCCTTCCTTAGGGTTTCAAGAATTCATAAAAATCAAGATAAAATACAAAATTACCAATCTAATACAACAAATTACCAAGATTTACCAAGAAACCATCACATGCATCCAGGTAAACACTTACTAGCAAGGCACATTAGCATGAGGAAAACCTAGTTTATGAGGATATCACCATCAACAAGAGAAACATCCATCCAAAATCATTTCCAATAGTGCACACAAGAGACTCCAAGAGAGACATATAAGTAGATATAAACGTTTTAGAGAACTACCTCAAAAGTATGACGAGTTGTAATGATGAAAATAAGTTTAAGCACTATTATCATAGGATTAGTACTTGTGCAAAGCCCTCCACAAGATCCCCAAATATTGTGTAAATATAGAAGAAACTACTACTATCACCTAAGTGAAATTTTCCTTTGTTTTAGTGATGGAAGAGGTCCACCACAAGGGAAGCTTCCCTGGTGATATTGAGGGATCTAAGAGAAATAAATAGCCAACCCTACCGCCCCCCTATCTTGATCACATGTTATTTGGGTCTAGGTCTAGGATGGAAAATAAAAGCTACAAGGAAATTGTTTCACCTTCCTGGAAAAATGAACAATTTGTAGTATATATTGACAATTACCAAGACAGATCCTGCAACAATGACCTCTTTAGACACTAGACAAGTAAAATTGCATTGGTTTTTTCTAATTACAACAGTAAACAATTATATAACAACAATAAATGATTTGCAATAGCAGTAAGAAACAATGCTCAGAAACACCACAATTGATCATGAAAAGTAAGAAATAAACATATAGATTTTTATCCAATTGCTAGAGGTAGCTTCCGAACAAGTTAAGGCACTTTAAGAAAGGTGTATGCAACAATTTAATGTTGTTTTAAGTGGTTGTAGCAAAATTTTATAACAAAAACAAGGAATATTGTGAGTTTTCTAGAGTTAGGGTGAGCAAAGTTAGTAGGATGCTTGAGAGATTAAGGAAAGTGATTTTAACAACTACTTTAGCCACAATATCACTCCTAGATCAATATCGTTGTCCTTTTTAGGGCCTATGGATTCTCAAATGGAATAAACTTGAAGATTTATCTGGATGAAGAAAAAGAGGTAGAGTCTAAACCCTAAGGTGCAAGCACAATTGGGCCTTAGGTTTTAGACTTTAAAGAAAAATATATCTAAGGTGAAAGCACGTTTGGGCCCTAACTGCCATTTTACCCTTGTTATAGCTTCACTTAGTTCAAATATAAAATGCCTAGGGTTAAAACCCTAAAGTGAAAGCACTTTTTGGATTTATGCTTCTAACCCTAGCATGGACGATTCACAAACTTGGGCAAATAAAATTTTATAAGGGAAATAAGAACTTATGTTCTCCTCTTAGGGTTGCAACCAAACAAGATACTTGCAAAAAGATGAACAATTTAACCATTAACATCAACAAGAGACAATATAATTGCAGAAAATCACTTCATCCAAGAATTAAGAGCGTAAAACCCTAATTACAGAAAATATCCATCCAAATGAGAAAAACATTCACAAATGAACCTCCTTAAGCACACCACATGAGAAAAATGTTATATTTTCTTATATTTTTAGTATTAAAATATTTACCAGAGTACTTTGATCTTAGTTTAACATTCAACAACCATATAATGAAAATATAAGTAGGATCTAGAAGCGTATATACAAGCACATTAAGACACACAAATTTGTCCTGGGAAAATACCCAACCAACTTTCCTTAGAGAGAATATTTCTCATAACACAATACAACCATGAACAAGCTCTATTCACAAGAGTGAAACCAACAATGAAGAGACCATGATAACAAGTACTTATATATTTTTCTTTTCAAACCCTAGAGGAAGAGACCATGATAACAAGTACTTATATATTTTTCTTTTCAAACCCTAGAGAGGGTAGACAACTAAGAAAAACCCCGAAATATGATGTGTAGCAACCCTGGCGAGAGTGCTAGAGTACTCAACCTCTTCCAATGAACTTCCCAAGATAGAAACCCTAGAAACTGTAGCAACAACATCTTCTTCCTTGCCTCATAATTGCACCTTCTTTTCTTGAGTGAGAGAGTTGTGTGAGTATGTATCAAATGGCAAGGTGTATCCCTTTATTTATAGTCTTCAAGTCACTTTATTGGGGCTGAATTCTCTTCCCAGAAATTCTATTTTCACTTTATTATTTTCCTGTGAGGATGAATTGTCTTCTGGGGTATTCTTCAACTATTCAATGGTCTTCCTTTGAATTCTTGGAATCTTGGGTATTCTTCAACTATTCAATGGTCTTCCTTTGAATTCTTGGAATCTTCCTCTCTAAGAAAAGTTGTCCAAGAGGGAATACCTCCCGCTGCTACAAAACATCAACACTCCCTCTTAGCGCGGGAGGTATTCTTCCATGATGTTCTCTTCTAGTAGTCCCAATCACACCCGTCCACTTCATATGGCATGGAAAGACTACCACCATAGTCTCAAGACCATGCTGCAAGTATCTTTGATGTTTCTCATCTCATAGTAGTCCCAATCACACCCATCCACTTCACATGGTATGGGAAATGCTACCACCATAGCTGGCTTAGGCAAGGCTACGCCATGGTCCCAATCAAACCTAGCCACTTCACAGGGCATAGGCAAGACCATGATACAAGTCCTAATCACACCTAGCCACTTCACATGGATTAGGAAAGACCTGTACTAGGATACTCATTACTCCTTCATACACTTCACATGACTGATCTGGGAAACCCTTGGCCAGAGGGAGAGTATCTTCCCACTGTAGGAGAAACATCACAACTCCCTCTCAATGAGGGTGGAAATTATGCATCACACCAAGCTTGTTTATGAAGTGCTCATACTTCACTTTAGACAGAGTCTTGGTGAGAATGTATGTTATCTTCTGATTTGTGGATATGTATTGAAGTTCCATTGCTCCTTTCTGCACCATGTCTCGGATGAAATGGCATTTGATCTCTATATGCTTTGACTTGTCATGAGAGACTGGATTCTCTGAAATCTTCATACAACTTTGACTATCACAATATATCAATTTTGGATCCAACTCTAGATCAAATAACCTTGTAAGCAACATTCGAAGCCATACTACTTCATGGATTGCAACATTGGCTGCTATATACTCTGCCTCTATTGTACTGAGTTCCATTGACGACTATTTTCTGCTCAACCATGAGATCATACCTGATCCCATACTGAAGTGATATCCTCATGTGATTTTCCTTTTCACTGCACTCCTTGCCCAGTCATAGTCTGTATAAACTTGTAGCTTTAGTTCATCATCTGAGACATATCTGAGTCCATATCCAACCATACCATGTTGGTACCTCAATACATGCTTTGCTGCTACCAAATGTACATGTCTAGGCTCAACCATGTACTGACTCAATGTGTTCGCTGCAAAGCGTATATCTGGCCTAGTGTTAACCAGGTGCATCAAGGATCCAATCAATTATATGTACATTGTGGGATCAACCAAATATGAAGAAGAATCACTTAAGAGATTCTGATTCATAACCATAGGTGTGGTCATGGACTTGCAATCCATCATCCTGAATATCTGTAAGATCTCAACTGTATACTTTCCTTGGATAAGGAAGATCTCATTTGGTCTCTACCACACCTCTAATCCTAAGAAATAGTGCATCAACCCCAGATCCTTAATTTCAAACTCTGAAGTGAGCTCCCTCTTGCACCCATCTACGAGCTTCTCATCCCTTGTATGAAATAGGTCATCCACATATAGTACCAATATCAAGGGGAAACCATCTTCAAAACTGTAGTAGAGGTTGGGATCCACATTGCTCTTGGTAAACCGTAAGCTCATAAAATAACTATTTATTCTGGCATACCATGCCCTGGGTGCCTGCTTAAGCCTGTACAAAGATTTATTCAATATACAAACATGGGACTCTTCTTCAATTACACTATTCAAGAAAACAATCTTTACGTCCATCCAATGTAATTTCCACCCCATAACAAAAGCAATATAAATAATAGATCTAATAGAAGTGTACTTTGCTATTGGAGAAAATGTCTCGTCATAATCTTATCCCTCTTTCTAGGATAATTCTCTAGCCACAAATCTAGCTTTTTAATTCTCTATGTTGCCATCTACAACATGCTTGATCTTGTAGATCCACTTGGAAGTCACTATTGTCTTCCCTTCTAGTCTTAGAACAACTTCCCACACATTATTATTCATGATGGATTTGTACTCTTCCATCATAGCATCCTTCCACACTTGTTGCTTTGTAGCTTCCTCATAAGTGGAAGGTTCTGAATCAATGATATTACTCATCAACGCCACATAGCTGGAAAACTTGCATGGTCTCTTTCTCACTTTGAAGGAGCCACTAGGAGCTGCACTTTTCTGTGTCCTGCAAAGTGTTTTGGAGTCATGCTAGTCTCTTCTTGGTAACTATAACCTCTTTGGGTGGATCTATCGGTATCTCTGGCTCTACTATCTCATTCTGATCTTCTAGGATATGTTCTTCCAGAGAAGACTTAATCATCATGGCATCCTTTGGAGCCTCTTGTTCCTCTCTTTATCTGTTGATTTTCTCTGGATTCTGATCTCCTATGAACTGTCTTGGGAGGATACTCCTCTCTACTGGATCCTGAGGGATAAATCCCTCTGAACTCTAGCTCCCTCTAAGCTGGTACTTGGTGGGGTCACCTGCCTCACCACTGGTGGAGCCATTTGATCCTTCTCATGATGTGGCTCAACATTTACATATAACTCGAGAATATTTGATGTCGTTTTCTCTCCCTGAAAGTATCATGGGGATATGCATGCCTCACTGCATCCTGAAAAGTGTCACAGGGCCATGCTGGCCTCTTCCTGGTCACTTTAACATCTCTAGGTAGATCCACTAGTTTTGTTGGATCTCCTCCTGATGGTCTAAAGGATGATCAACTAGACTAGAGGGAATTGCATGGTCATCCTTCAAAGCCTTCTGCTCTTCACTATCAATCTCCATATGAGATACTCTATATCCCATAAAATTACCCTTCTTTCTATAAGGTTCTAGCTTCATTCTTTTCTCCTTTGGTACATGGATTTATACTGTCTAATACACAACTCCTTGTCTAGAAAATCTGCTCTATGTCTGAAACTAGAGACCATCTAATCTGTTGCCACCTAAAACCATCACTTTACCTGCCTCTCATAGCTATCACCTGTGAACTTCCTGGAATAAGAACAAGAATAAGAGATAAGAACAAGAATAAAACTAGAACATCTCCATGGTAACCTCCATGCAATTTACAAGGTAACCTACTCGGCACAAAGACAAAATAAGGGCATCTCCTAGAGGAGATTAATTTCATCTTGCAAACAAGTGAATCATTAGTAATAAACAATGAGCACTTGCATAATGATCATAACAATAGTACTTGGAAATAATAGGCCTCTAAAGGTTGTTGTCATAGCTACAACATTTTCTTGATATGTAACAAACATTAAACCTGATATAAATAAAATTAAGATACATCAATCAAACCTGGAACCTGGAGTCTTAACTGCTATTGTCCCAATTGATTTCGAGTAATAATAGGCCTCTAAAGGTTGTTGTCATAGCTACAACATTTTCTTGATATGTAACAAACATTAAACCTGATATAAATAAAATTAAGATACATCAATCAAACCTGGAACCTGGAGTCTTAACTGCTATTGTCCCAATTGATTTCGAGTTGTCATATAATGTAGGAGACATCACCACTACTACCTCCAACTCTTGGGCTTTCTCTAAGTGCACTATATCTAAGATCCTTTTGGATCCAACTTGTCTTCTAATCTGAGACAATACATCATTTCAACAAGAAGAAGTAAACAAGCTCAATAAGAAGGTTCAACGACAAAAGCAAATGTCAACAAGCCTGAAACCCTAAAATTTCAACTTTGGAAGATAGTCAATATGAGAGCACCAATAGGTACATTAGTACAAGGAAGGTTTCTCTATGCTAAATTTCTCCCCAACTCATCCCAATAAATGCTCAACGATATTTACAAAAATTTGTTGCAACTGCAGTTTTGGGGTGAAATTTCAAATTTCACCAAGTTGCAATTTGAGACCATCAGGAGGTGTGCTAGGCTAGGGTGAGATGATCCATGGAAGAATTAATCTCAACATCCTCCAACAAATTTCTCAATGAGCTTGAAAAAAATCTGTGCAATGACAAATTTCATGTGCAACGACAAATGTCAACAATGTGGCCTTCCATTTTTGCTCACGATCTTCCTTCGAGTGATTATACTGTTATGAAGGTAACTTGCTCCGATCCCATGTTATATTTTCTTATATTTTTAGTAGAAATAGATTTACCAGAGTAATTTGATCTTCTTTTAACATTCAACAACCATATAATGACAATATAAGCAGGATATAGAAGTAGATAGACAAGCACAAGAAGACACAAATATTTATCCTAGGGAAAACCCAACCAACTTTCCTTAGAGAGAATATTTCTAATAACACAATACAACCATGAACAAGCTCTATTCACAAGAGAAAAACTAGCAATGAAGAAACCCCAATAACAAGTACTTATCTCTTCTTCTTGTCAAACCCTAGCGAGGGTAGACAATTGAGAAAAAACTGAAATATGATGTGTAGAAACCCTAGCAAAAGTGCTAGAGTACCCGACCTCTTCCAATGAACTTCCCAAGAAAGAAACCGTAGAAATTGCATCCACTGTGTCTTCTTTCTTTCCTTAGAATTGTGCCTTCTTTTCTTGAATGAGAGATCTGTGTGAGTGTGTATCAAAGGCAAGGCATCTCCCTTTATTTATAGTCTTCAAGTCACTTTACTGGGGTTGACTTATCTTTTGGGGTATTCTTCAACTGTTCAATGGTATTCCTTTGAATTCTTGGAATTTTCCTCTCTAAGAAAAGTTGTCCAGGAGGGAATACCTCCCACTGCTACAAAATATCAACAAGAAAAAGACCAAGAAGGATGAAATAATGAACTTTCAAGCATGTTACCCTCCAAATGAGAGAGGAATGTGATGATCCAAAATAAAAATGACACTAGTGAGAGAGGAATGTGATGATCCAAAATAAAAATGACACTAGCCTTTATATGTGAGGTTAGGCCTATCGTTTTTTCCATACAAAATAACATAAAATTGATTTGAAGTGGGGTCGACCCCTCATTAAACCTTTGCAAAAATGCTAAAATGCAAAAGTACATCATAATATCCACATATGTGACGTCAAGCCTTCCAAATATAGGAGGAGGCCTCCAAAGGCCATGTGGTAGCATCCCAGGTCATCATTGGTACCCCAAATGTCCATCAAACCCTAGCATCATGAAACCCTAGAAGATGACATCATCATCAAGTGAGGGCCAACATCGACGATCCAGGGTGCTACGTCCAAGGAAAAGGAGGTTTCCTCTTATATCTATGTGATATCTGGATGTATGTTGCTACAACATCCTTGATCTAGTGAATAATAAGACCTTCAGTACCCTACCCAACATGTGGTATTTCATCCCATCTATGTGCCATCATGGTCAAATATTCTCAAACCAAGCCCATTTGTCCATCATCTAAGGTTCCAAGGATGTGTGAGATAATGTCTGAAGGTAGTAAGTCATTGAATGACCCACTGATATGTTAAATTTTTACATATACAACTAGCAGTTAAAGTTCTTCTTTATTATTATAATCATTTAGCACATTAGCTGCATAAATAAG
>CBVK0100465822.1:0-18675 GCA_900067695.1 Picea abies | reverse complement strand
ATGAGACACCATCCTCACATATAAATACAAGTTGTGAGGTGGCACTAGGTTTGTGACTCTTCACTTGGTGGAGCCAGCTTCTCCTAGAAGTGGCTAAAACCACTTTACAATTACTAGGGGTCGACTTTACAAATACCACCATACAAATACATGTTTACCAATCCACAAAAGGGGATTTGATCTTATACAAGACCCAACTTGATCAATCCACAAAATGGGATTTTATCTAAACAATAATGACTCAAATATAAGTAGAATATTCTTCGAAGTTACAATAATTCAACATGCTCTACACCACATGTGACAAAGTCTTGCAATAAAGGAAAAATGTCTTGGGTAAAATCCCAAGACTTCCCTCAAAGAACCATGTTAGGGCCATCCAAAACAAAGCAAAGTATAAGACAAGGTAATCCACTGTTCACAAGTAGTAATAGTCCTTAAATCATGCAATGTAAGTTATTACTTAAGATATAATCCATGTAAACAATTCACCTCAATATCGTCTTCAAACATCACACCATCCCAATAACTCATGCGAGTTGGAAAGTTTAAATATGGGAGGGCCTTCATCCAACCATATTAGGTGTGCCAACCTAGATAGGAAATAAAATACGGAGGTAGAGGGATAGGTCCCGAGGGAAGTAGGAAAGAAAGAAACCCTTCAAGACTAAGTGTGATAGTAATATGAATTAGGGCTTACTTCATGGACTATGGTGTCATTAAATCCATTTCTATGAGTTCCTTTGTAGAAGGAGTGATTTCTTGTTTGAAATACCCTTTCCTTGGTACATTTTTCATTTTGAACCCCTCAATTTCCTTTTGATACCCATTTATGATTTGCAAGTCCCCTTTACAGGCTTCAAGCTTTATTCCTTCAGTTTTAATGGGCTATAGTCCTTTATAATTGTGCATTAATTCACACTAGGATAGGGGAGATTACCATTAGAGGTGTTAGAGCTCAATATGGCCTATGGAGTTTTTGGTGGCCTTTATCAATTATAGCATAGAATATATATAAAGAGAAACTGAATCGACCTATGGGCCTTCAACCCATTCTTCTCATGAGAGAATGGAACATGACCCATTACTGAAGTTCAATACACTATGAGAGGCTCCATGATGGAAAGTGTTAAGTATGGTGGGGAACAAAACGTTACCCTTGTGAGGGCCCCCCAATAGTACCCCTTTTCCCTAGGCGGTGACAATACAGGACTAAGGCACAGAAGTTGAACACAAAGGTGAAACAAGGCAACTGACACAATTTCCCAAACCAGTGATCCATTATCCAACTTCAACCAAAGATCCTCATCCACATGCCCAACAAATTAAGCACAACACTTTGCATGAAAGAAGGAATAACATACCTCATGGTGACAATGGCTTACCATCTCCCATACTCTGGGTTAGTTGGATGTGATGAGCCTTGGTTGACCTGTAACTATAAAGGTGAATGAGGGGTGTTGTTGGGCTGCCATCTGTAGACATGTTGATCATCATCATGGTCGGGATCATGTTCTCCATTGTCGGCCACGAGACATGATCTCCTCTAGTTACCCCTAGGCATGGGGGGGTAGCAGGTTTTAAAAGAGAAGTGATGAGAGGTATGGTGGGGAACAAAACGTTACCCTTGTGAGGGCCCCCCAATAGTACCCATTTTCTTTGGGTGATGGAAACACAAGAATAGGGCATAGAAGTTGACCACCAAGGTGAAACAAGGTAATTGGAATAATTTTCCAATCCGGTGATCCATTATCCAACTTCAATAAATGATCCTCATCCACATTCCCAACAAATTAACCACAAATATTCACATGAAAGAAGGACTAACATACCTCATGGTGACGCTAGCTTACCATCTCCCATACACTAGTTTTCTTGGATGTGATGATCCTTGGAAGATGCCTCATGCTATAAAGGTAAATGAAGGAGGTTGTTGGGATGCCATTTGTGGACATGTTGATAATCATCATGGTTGGGATCATTATCTCCATTGTGATCCATGAGACATGATCTCCTCTAGTTACCCCTAGGCATGGGGGGGTAACATCTAGCTCTAACATGGGGACATGTGCTCACCGTAGAGTGCATGGGAATCTTAGCATCTATGGATGTCAAAGACCTACAATCCTATACCCACTTCAACTAGTGGATGTGATCCATTAGAGTTAGTTATAAATCCAAATCACGTTGAAAATAAACTTTTCACTAGACTATAAATGGTAAATAAATAATATGTAATGGTCAAATGTAAGTTCCTAACATGTATGCATTATATAAAAATGAGAATGAAATATATACAAGAAGGTGCAACACTATACTAGCATGAATATATGATGCAAGATATATACAAATGAAATGCATGATGCAAAATGCCCTACCTAACCTACACTAGTCTATGCTACACTGAAATGCCGGGTATAATCATATAACTAGTGAAACCGTCCCAACATTGTATCATAATGTATACCCTTGTGCTTCATCATAAACCAAAATAAGGATAAGTCAAGAAAACAATATCACGAGTTGGGACATACACCATACCATAACTAATAATAAAATCCAACTCATGGAGGTGGGAGGGAGGGACAAATTCATGCAAGGAGGCATCACCCCAACCCTTCCCTATCTATCCCAAGACAAGGCCGAAAGAGTCAAACCAAGGTATATCCTCATCCTCGGCTACAAGGCCAACACTCGAAGATTGAGAATGAATGAGAAGGAACCTAAGGAACACTCTAAGGTTGTCCATAAGAGAAGAGAGCGCAAGATAAGGGATCAAACTAGGCCTAGAGAAAAAACTTTGGTCCCACCCAAGGCTTGTTGGCCTTGTGTGTGAAATTGGAAACTGTTGCAACAAACCATAGGTTGAAAGCAACTTTGTCCTATAGGAAAATGACTATCATGAGGAAAACTCCCAACCATATCTATAGTGGAATAACATGGTGAAAAAGGAGAAGGTTGGAAACTATTGTCACAAAAAATCCACTCTGGGAAAATCATGGCCTCACATTCATAAAAGTTATAGCACAATGGTGGTTGAAAATATTATTTATAGAACAAATCCAAGTGCTCAAAAGAGTATGTATCAGACCCTCTAGGATATGACCAAAAATCATCATGAGATTACAATTGTAATAATTCATCCCTAGGTGATCGAAATACATTTGTAACCATTTCATCTTCATGTTTCCACACATATGAGTCTTTAGCAATCACAAATGGTTGTTCTAAAGGAAAAAATTGAAAACAACCTTCAATTTCATAAAAGATATCTCCATTAGGACCAAAAAAAATAACGTCCCATTTGCATCTCCCAACATGTATAAAATCATCAATATTCTCAATCACATCGTCACTTTCATTATAACAAGAAGGGTCTAATGAATCCAAGGGTTCCTCTATCACTTATTCACTTTCTAAATAATGAAATAAACCAACATAAAAACTTAGAAAAGAGTATAACTTACAATGTTCTCTTATTCAAGTGCTGGAGGAATGGAAGCTTGGATGACTTTGTCCAATGGAGGAGAAAATACCGATGCTTCGCCTTCATGAGGATCCTCTTTGTGGATCATACCTTTAACATGACGTGTTCCATCAAAGTGGTCTTATTCAACATATTCACAAGGAAACTCATGTTCTACTTCTTGTATTCGATGATCTTCCTCATGATTCACCTCTTCAGACTCTCGTTCTTCAATAAAATATCCATTATCTTTAATGGAATCATGAGGTGATTGTTGGTCATATTCAAGGGGTTAGTAACCCTCTTCATAAACTTCTTCCTTAGGTTCTTTCCTTGGATGTGTTTTATCTTCGAGATTCTCATCCAAGGCATGCTCAAAATATGGAGGTGCTTCGCTAATAAATTCTTCATCATTCGCCTGATCGTTTGGGGGGAGGACTTCGTCAAGATTTGTATCTTTTTATAAATAATACCATTCTTCTTCATCTATGTTATACTCCAATAACTTGGACAAAACTCAATATTGATCATATTTTTCTTGTATGCTTGCACATAGTTCCTTCACTTGGAAATACACTTTAGTGAGCTCTTCCTCTACTGAAATTTTGAGACACTTCTCATACCTCTGCACTATGAGGTCATGCTCATATCATATTTGTGCACAAAGGATAACCAAAATACATATATCAGTGTAGCGATCAACCAATTCCTTGCAAAAATTCTTATCTTCTTAGATGCTTTCTTTCAACCTTTGGGAGAAGTCTTCACACCGTTTTGGTTCTTCACAGATTTCTTCATCCTCAACAAGCGAAGAAAATATCAATGTATTGTCTTCATCACGAGGGTGAATACTCCCAGTAGAGTCTTCTTGTTGGGAACAATGTGCTTCTTGAAGGTATTCTATAATATGTCTAAGGAAGTAACCTTATTCTTCAAAGGTTGTTGTGAGTTATTGAAGAGTGTCGTCATATGTTTGAGATTGTACACTCCCATACTCAAGGAATATACTATTGTGGTCTATGAGATAAGATATGACTCTATGTATGCAACAATATTTGACCCAATCTTGTACGTCAAATGGTAGGGAGACTATAAACCATTTTATATGTACATATTCATGTTCCCCCATGCCTTGTATGTAGCCCAAGAACTTTATGACATGAGTAATAACCAATCCTTTGAATTTTGGAAAGTTCTCTGACCATCCTTCCTTAAAATTATTTGGTTATCCATGGATGCTTTCAAAATAAATATAAGGAAACCATTCATGAAAAGATTCCATAATTCCATTACTTGGGAAACATACACCTCAAAATGCAATAGTGGAGTCGTCGGATGATCTTTTTTGGATCATAAAAAGTAAGTGAGGGATTATACCCTCAGTGTAGTTGCAAGGTAATCTTAGAGATATGGGATTCTAGAGAAGCTTACCAAAAGTATGTCATAGGGAGAATGATTCAATCATCCTTGGTAATAACACCAAAATGTTATCACATAATTTTCACTTGTGCAAAGCTCTCCACAAGATCCCCAAATCTTGTGTAACTATAGAAGAAACTACCGTTGTCACCTAAGTAGAATCTTCCCTTGTTTTAGTGATGGAAGAGGTCCACCAAAAGGGAGGCTTACCTACTGACCTCAAGGGATTGAATATCAAGAAATAACCAAGCCTATTTCCCCCTATCTTGATCACTTGTTAATTGGGTCTAGGTCTAGGATGGAAAAGAGAAGTTGCAAGGAAATTGTTGTACCTTCCTGGAACAATGAACAATTTGCAACATATATTGACAATTACAAAGCTAAAGAATTCAACAATGATCTCTTTAGACACTAGACAAGTAAAATTTCAATGGTTGTTGTTAATTGCAACAATAAACAATTATATAACAACAATAAATGATTTGCAACAACAACAACAAGCAATGATCGGAAACACCACAATTGACCATGAAAAGTAGGCAATAAACCAATAGATTTTTATCCAATTGCTAGAGGTAGTCTCCGAAAAAGTTAATCCACTTTTAGATAGGTGTATGCAACAATTTAATTTAGTTTTCAATTCTTTTAGCAAACTTTTATAACAACAACAAAAAATATTGCGAGTTTACTAGAGTTAGGGTTACTAAAGTTAGTAGGATGCTTGAGAGATTAAGGAAAGTGATTTTAACAATTACTTTAGCCACAAATCACTCCTATATTAGTGTCGTCGTCATTTTTAGGGCCTACGGGGTCTCAAATGCAATAAAATTGAATATTGATCTAGATGAAGCAAAAGAGGTAGAGTCTAAACCCTAATTTGCAAGCACATTTGGGACTTAGGTTTTAGACTTTAACGAAAAGCATATATAGGATGCAAGCACATTTGGGCCCTAGATGTTTTTTTTCACTTATTATATATTCACATAGGGAAAAGATCAAATTTCTAGTGTTAAAATCCTAAAGCACAAGAACTTTTGGGATTGAGCCTTCTAACCCTAGCAAGGACGATTAACAAACTTGGACAAATAAAACTTTATGAGGGTTTCAAACAAACAAGATAATTGCAACAAGATATGTAGTTTAAAAATTGACATCAACAAGAGACAATAGAATTACAGAAAATCACTTACTTCATCCAATAATCAAGAGCATAAAACCCTAATTGTAGAAAATATCCATCCAAATGAGCAAATCATTCACAAATGAACCTCCTTCAAGCATAGTGCATGAGAGAAAAAGACCAAGAAGGATGAAATAATGAACTTTTAAGAGTTTTACCCCTCCAAATGAGAGAGGAATGTGATGATCCAAAACAAAAATGACACTAGCCTTTATATATGATGGTAGGATTAGAGTTTTGTCTGCATAACATAACATAACATTTATTTGGAGTGGGGTTGTCTCCTCATTAAACCTTTACAAAAATGCTAAAATGCAAAAGTACATAATAATGGCCACATGCTTGTGACATCAAACCTTCCTAGGATAAGAGGAGGCCTCTAAATCCCATGTGGCAGAATCCCATGTTGGATTAAATGGTAATGATGTTTCTCCTCACCATGGCCATTCCAAGTCATCATTGGTACCCGAACTGTCCATCAAACCCTAGCATTGTGAAAACCTAGAAGATGATGCCATTATCAAGTGAGGGCCAATGTCTAGGATCCGGGGTGTTGCATCCAAGGAAAACAATACTACCTCTCATGTCTTAGTGATATTTGGTTGTCTACTGCTGCAACATCCTTGATCTAGTGAATAATAAGCCTCAGGGTACCCTGCTCAACACGTGTGATTTTAGCCCATTTGTGTGCCACCATGGTCAAATCTACTCAAACCAAGCCCATTAGTCCATCGTCCAAGGTTCCAAGGATGTGAGATATGATGTATGAAGGTAGTAAGTCACTAAATTACTCACTACTTTTCATCACATGTGCCAAAGTCTTGCAATAGAGGCATGTCTTGGGTACCATCCCAAGACATTGCTCAAAGAACCATGTCAAGGCCATCCAAAGAAAAGAAGAGTATAAGACAAGGTAAGCCAATGTTCACAAGAAATATTAGTTCTTAAATCATGCAAACTAAGTTGTTACTTAAGATACAAGCCATGTAAACAATTCACCTCGGTATCCCCTTCAAGCATCACACTAGCCCAATATCTCATGTGAGTTGGGAAGTTTAAATGTGGGAGGGCCTTCATCCAACCCTACTAGGTGTGCCAACCTAGAGAGGAAACAAAAGACCCAGGAAAAGGGATAGGTTCTGAGGGAAGCAATAAAGAAAGAAACCCTTCAAGATTAAGTGTGATAGTGATATGAATTAGGGATTAATTCATGGATTATGGTGTCAATAAATCCATTTCCGTGAGAACATTTGTAGAGGGAGAAATTGCTTGCTCGAGATACCCTTTCCTCAGTAATTTTGCATTCCAAACCCCTTAATTTCCCTTTTATACCCATTTATGATTTTCAAGTCCCATTTACATGTTTCAATCTTTATTCCTTCATTTTAAATGGGCCATAGTCCTTTGTAATTGTGCATTCATTTGCATTAGGGATGGGGCGATTAGCATTAGAGTGAGTAGAGATCAAGATGGAATATGGATTTTATGGTGTCCTTTATCATTTATATAATAACACACATACAAACACACACACACACACACATACATATAGAAGCTACATAAACCTTTGGGCATTTAACCCCTTCTTCTCATGAGAGAATGCACCATGACCCATTACTAAAGTTCAATACACTATGAGAGGGTCTAGGATGGAAAGTATTAAGTATGATGAGGAACAAAATGTTACCCTTGTGAGGGCCCCCCAATAGTACCCATTTTCCGCGAGTGGTGACAACACAAGACTAGGGCATAAAATTTGACCACCAAGGTGAAACAAGGAAGATGAAAAAATTTCCCAAGCCAGTGATCCATTATGAAACTTCAACTAATGATCCTCGTCCACATGCCTAACAAATTAAGCACAATGCTTCACATGAAATAAGGACTAACATACCTCATGGTGACATTGGCTTACCATCTCCCATGCATTGGGTGCTTGGATGTGATGAGCCTTGGTAGACCCCTCATGTTATAAAGGAAAATGAGGGGGGATGTTGGGATACCATCTGTGGACATGTTGATCATCATCATGGACAAGAGGATTGTATCCATTGTAGGCCATGAGACATGATCTCCTATAGCTACCCCTAGGAATGAGGAGGTCAAAGAGGGCCTGCCAAGGCCATATGTCATTGTCCAAGGTTCCAGTAAGGTGGAAGAGTGCCATGTCACATATCAAATAATCATATGGTACCCATGTGGCAAACAAACCCCATCATCTCATTCAAACCCTATCACATGACATCATCATAAAATAGCCCAACGTCAGGGTGGGAGAACCATCATCCAAGGTGGAATTATCATGCACCACCTCTCTGAGTAGTGTCCAAGTCAAACTAAGTGCAACATCCTCCATAAAGTGGTTGATTAAGGTGTGAGTGCATTGTCCAAAGTGTGTGATTTCTTCCCACATGTATTCCATCATGACTATATATTTCAAATGCAATCCCATATGTCCATCATCCAAGGTACAAAAGATGTGAGAGATTGTGTCTAAGTATGTCAAGCCATAAAACGACTTAATGATTTTCATCACACACACCATATCCTGCAAATAAATGCACAACATCCCGAGTAAAGGTAGGGGACATCCTTCAAAGAACAATGTCAGGTGCATCCAAATCAATCAAAGTTATGAAATCAAGTAAGACCAATGTTCAAAAAGTATAAGAGTCCTTAGATCATATAAAGTAAGTTGTTACTTAATATAGAATCCACATCAAAAATTCACATCAAGTATCCCCTTCAAAATTCACATTAGCTCAATACTTTATGTAAGTTGACAAGTTTAAGTATGGGAGGACCATCATCAAACCCTATTAGGTGTGCTAACCAAAGTAGGAAATAAAAGACCCAAGTAGAGGGATACGTCCCAAGGGAATAAAGAATGAAAAGAACACTTCGCGAGTAAGTGCGATAGTGAAATGTGTTGGGCTTACTTCATGGCTTATGGAATCATTTGGTCCATTTCTATGACCACCTTTGTAGAGTGTATGCTTTCTCTTGAGTTATCCCTTTCTAGGCACTATGTTTTTCCAAACCCATTAATCTGCCTTCTATCTTTTCCTTTAATGATTTTCAAGTCCCCTTTATAAGGTTTCAAGCATCAACATTCATTTCTTTGAGATTGGGACAAACACAAAAATGGTAGAGCTCAAGTATGGATTGTTATTGTAGGATTTATACTTGTACAAAGCCCTCCAAAATATCCCCAAATATTGTGTAACTATGGAAGAAACTACCGCTGTCACCTAAGAAGAGTCTTCCCTCGTTTAAGTGATGGAAGAGGTCCACCATAGGGGAGGTTTCTCTGGTGACCTCAAGGGATTGAATATCATGAAATAGCCAAGAATACTTCCCCCTATATTTATCACCTGTCAATTAGGTCTAGGTCCAGGAAGGGAAAGAGAAATTGCAAGGTGATTTGTGTACCTTCTTGGAACAATGAAAAATTTACAACATATATTGACAATTACCAAGCTAAATCATGCAACAATGACCTCTTTAGACACTAGACAAGTAAAATTGCATTTGGATGTTGCAAATTACAATAGTAAACAATTATATAGAAACAATAAAAGATTTGCAACAACAACATGAAATAATGCTCAGAAACACCACCATTGACCATGAAAAGTAAACATTAAACCAATAGATTACTGTCTGATTTCTAAAGGTAGTTTCTGAACAAGTTAAGCCACTATTGGATAGGTGTATGCAACAATCTAATGTAATTTTCAGTGGTTGTAACCAAATTTTATAACAACAACAAGAAATACTTGAAGTTTTCTATAGTTAGGGTTAGTAAAGTTAGTAGGATTCTTGAGAGATTAAGGAAAGTGATTTTAACAACTATTACAACCACAATAACACTCCTAGATCAGTGTCATTTTCCTTTTAGGGCCTATGGAATCTTAATGCATTAAACTTGAAGATTTATCTAGATGAAGCAAAATAGGTAGATTCTAAACCCTAAGGTGCAAGAATGCTTGGGCCTTAGAATTTAGACTTTGAGGAAAATGATATCGAGGGTGAAAGCACATCTGGGCCCTAGATGTCATTTTCCCCTTCTTATAGCTTCACTTGGGTCAAAGATCAAATGTCTAGGGTTAAAACCCTAAAGCGAAAGAAATTTTGGGATTTAGGCTTCTAACCCTAGCAAGGGCGTTTCACAAACTTGGACAAATAAAATATTATAAGGGAAAGAATCACTTATGTTCCCCTCTTAGGGTTTCAACCAAATAAGATACTTGAACAAGATAAGAAAATTAACCATTAACATAAACAAGAGATAATAGAATTTGTAGAAAATTGCTTACTTCATCCAAGAATCAAGAGAATAGAACCCTAATTGTAGAAAATATCCATTCAAATGAGCAAAGAATCCACACATGAACCTCCTTCAAGCATAACACATGAGAGAAAAAGACCAAAGAGGTTGAAATAGTAAACTTCTTAAGAGGGTACCCCACAAGTGTGAGGAAAAATTGTGATGATAAAATGAAAGGTAGCGTTATCCTTCTTATATGAGCCTAGCCTAGTGAATTTATCCACAAGATGTTAATGTTAAAATAGAAGTGGGGTCGACCCCTCATTTAACCTTCAAAAAATGATAAAATGCAAGAATACATCATAAAAGGACACATGTGTGTGGTGTCAATCCATCCTAGGGAAGGAGGAGGCCTCTGAAGGTCATGTGGCAACATCCCATGATGAAGTAAATGCCAATGATGTGTCTCCTCACCATGGTATTATCAAATCATCATTGGTACCCCGACTATCCATGAAAACCTAGAACCATCAAGCCCTAAAATTTGATGTCATCATCAAATGGGGGCCAACGTATGAAATCCAGGGTGTTGCATCCAGGGAAAAAGAAGTAGTGTCTCATCTCTAAGTGATATCTGGTTGTCTACTACTACAACATCCATGATCCCATGGGTAATAATCCATGGGATACTCTACCCAGGATGTGGGATTTTATCCCATCTATGTGCCATAATGACCAAATATGCTCAAACCAAGCCCATTTGTCCATCGTCCAAGGTTCTAAGGATGTGAGAGATGATGCCTAAAGGTAGTAAGTCACTATATGACCCACTGCTCTACATCACACATGAAAAAGTATTGAAACAAAGGAACAACGTCTTGGGTACAAGCCCAAGAAATCCCTTAAAGAACCATGTCAGGGACATCTAAAACAAAGCAGAGTATAAGACATCGTAAGCCAATGTTCACAAGAAATATTAGTCCTTAAATAAGCAAGTTGTTACTTAAGACTAAAGCTATGTAAATAATTCACCTCAGTATCCCCTTCAAGCATCACACTAGCCCAAGACCTCATGTGAGTTGGCAAGTTTAAATATGGAAGGGCCTTCATCCAACCCTATTAGGTGTGCCAACCTAGACAGGAAATGAAAGACCCGGGTAGAGGGATAGGTCCCAAGGGAAGCATGAAAGAAAGAAACCCTTCAAGAGTAAGTGTGACAGTGATATGGATTATGGCTTATTGCATGGATTATGGTGTCATGAAATCCATTTATATGAGTGCCTTTGTAGAGGGAGTGCTTGCTTGCTTGAGATACCCTTTCCTTGGTATTTTTTTCATTCTGGACCCCTTAATTTCCTTTTGATACCTAGTTATTATTTGCAAGTCTCGTTTATAGGTTTAAAAATTTATTCCTTAATTTTACTGGGCTATAGTCCTTTATAATTATGCATTCATTCTCATTAGGATAGGGGATATTACCATTAGAGGGGGTAGATCTCAAGCCGACCTGTGTCTTTTATGGCGTCCTTTATAATTTATAACATAGCACATATATAGAGTAGTTGCAAAAACCTTTCGTACTTCATCTCCTTCTTCTCATGAGAGAATGGACCATGGCCCATTACTGAATTTCAATACACTATGAGAAGCTCTAGGATGGAAAGTATAAAGTATAGTGGGGAATTGAACACTACCTTTGTGAGCCCCCCCAGTAGTACCCATTTTCCCTGGGTGGAGACAACACGGGACTAGGTCATAGAAGTTGAACACCAAGGTGAAACAAGGAAATAGACACAATTTCCCAAGCCAATGATCCATTATCCAACTTCAACCAAATATCCTCATCCAATGCCCAACAAATTAAGCACAACCATTCACATGAAATTAGGACTAAAATACCCCATGGTGATGTTGGCTTACCATCTCCCATACACTAGGTTATTTGGATATGATGAGCCTTGGTTGACTTGTTACTGTAAAGGTAAATGAGGGGGGCTACTGGGATTCCATCTGTGGACATGTTGATCATCATGATGGTCGGTACATTGTCTCTATTATAGGCCATGAGACATGATCTCTTGTAGGTACCCCTAGGCATGGGGCATGTAACATGTAGCTCCAACATGGGGACATGTGCTCACTGTAGAGTGCATGAGAACCTCAACATCTATGGTTGTCCAATACCTGCAATCCTTCACCCAATTCAAACAACAACACCCTTTTGAAGTATCAACCGATGGATTTGATCCACCGGAGTTAGTGATAAATCCAAATCATGCTGAAAATATTTTTTTTCACTAAACTATAAATGATAAAGCAATAATATACAATGATCAAATGTAAGTTCCTGACATGTATGCATTATATGAAAATGAGAATGCATTATATACAAGAATTTGCAAAATTATACTAGCATGAATGCGTGATGCAACATATATACAAATGCAAATGCCCTACCTAACCTATACTAATCTATGTTAGGCTAAAATGCTAGATATAATCATATAACCAGTGAAACCATTCCATCACTATATCACAATATCTACCTCTATGCTTCATCATAAAAAAAAAAATAATAAGTCAAGCATGAAAATATCATGAGTTGAGACATACACCATACCGCAACTATTCATAAAATCCAACAGATGGAGGCAGGAGGGAGGGAAAAATTCATGCAAGGAGGCATCACCACAACCCATAACCGAAATAAGAATAAGTCAAGCATGAAAAGATCATGAGATGAGAAATACACCATACCACAACTATTCATAAAATCCAATTGATGGAGGTAGGAGGGAGGAAAAACATCATGCAAGGAGGCATCACCACAACCCTGCCCTATCCATCCCAGGACAAGGCCAAAAGAATCATAAAAAGGAATATCCTTATCCTTATCTACAAAGTCATCATAGAATATCGAGAAGGGATGAGAAATAACCCAAGGAAAACTATAAGGTTGTTTATGGGAAAAGAGAGCACAAGGTAAGGGATGAAACAAGGCCCAGAGAAAAATTTTTGCTCCCAACCCAAGGCTTGTTGGCATTCTGTGTGAAACCTAAAACCATTGCAAGAAACCATAGGTTGAAAACAACTCAGTATTATAGAAAAGAGACCATTATGAGAAAAAAATACTAACCATATCTATAGTGAAACAACAAGGTGAAAAAGGAGAATGATTGAAACTCTTGTCACAAAAATCCTTCTTTAAACAAATCATCGCCTCATCTTTATCAAAGTTAGAACAAAACAGTGGTTGAAAATATTCTTTGTAGAATAAATCCAAGTGCTCAAAAGAGTATGTATCAAATCCTACATGATATGACTAGAAATCATCACGAGAGTTCTACAATAGGTCATTCATGGGTGATCAAAATAAAGTTGTAACCATGTCATCTTCATGTTGCCACACATCTGAGCTTTGGGAAAGAATACATGGTTGTTCTATATGAAACAATTGAAAACAACCTTCAATGTCATAAATGGGATCTTCATTAAGACCAGAAAAAATAAAACCCCATTTACGTCTCCCAACATGTATACAATCATCAATATTCTCAATCACGTCATCACTTTTATTAGAACATGAAGGGTCTAATGCATCCAAGGGTTCATCTTGGAACATGCGGTTCCATAGTAAACCTCACCTTGTCGATTGAGTAGGTTGACCAAATATTTGGGTTGATGACTGACTAAAATGGTGGTTGAACATGTCCACTTAAGGACCCTAAATCCACATTTTATGGATGGGTGCAATCGACTACACCCGAGCTTATTATTTTGGTTCATGACAAAAACATATTTATAGAAGATCCTTGTGATAAATCTATCATTCCATTTAGATCATAATATCATGTCAGGATATCTATTCACTCTCATGGAGTGACTTGTGCTTCAATTCTATGGTGTCTTTAGACACGACCTTTGATCTTGGATCCATTCTTCTCTACGTTCAATTCTTGTTCCAACATGGTATCAAATACGTTGGTTCTTTGATATTGTGATCACAAAGGAAGACTCATATGTAAATGAGAAAATATTGAAGTCGTTTTGAATTTGATATGGTTTATCAAGCATTTTTTGAATCTTCTCATATGGATTTACTAAGGGTTTCTCCAATTTATATTGACAGAGTTTTGTTGATATTTCTTTCTTGGAGCTTCTTAAATTCGTCTGGGGTTTCTTGATTTTTCACAATATGGAGCCCTTTAATCGACTTGATGGAAAATTACTTTACTATCAACCAAAATCTACATGAATTCCCTAACTTAGCCTCTCTTCACGTGATCTGCATATCCTCCCTCTTTGGATGGATCTAAAATCTCGACCAGGCGTCGACCAGTGTGGAAGAAGACCCATTGGAAGGCTCAACCACCTTTTTTTGTGTCTGATTGGTGTTGTATTTCTATCGAACCCACATAAGAACGAAGTCAAAGGTAATCAAAGAATATTTGGTTCCAGATCTAGTGATGCCATATGGAGTAGAATTTCAGGGGCCGAAGTTGGGGAAAGTCCCACTGCTCAAGTGTGTCGATTATAATGTACATGACCCCAATGAATTCCCCAAACTAAAATTTGAAAAGTACAGATGTGTTATCAATAAATAAGATGGTATAGAGAAGGTGGTTACTCAGAAGAAGATTGTACACCCTCACGAATACCACTCGAATCGAAGAAGTTGTCCCAACGCCTTTTGCCCGGTCAAATGTCTTCCTTGGTTAGAGCTCAGGAAAATTTTGATGAAAAAATACCACGAAGTAGCTAGAGGTTGTCTCTTCAACATCAAATTTTGGTCGTTGGGTATCTTAATTAGTGAAGGAGCTTTGGAATCAATTGTCTAGATACAAAATTTTCTAAAATGATATGGTGGGGAAGTTTGACTCCCTTTTTCAACAATTGGCTATACCCTCACCATCAGAGTCTCCTCCTCATAACCCATTGTCAATTGAGGCTCCAGGAATGAGACAAAGAAGTGTTCTGAGTGTCATACCGCTAGCTATGGTCTCAACTGACTCAATTCAGATAGATCTTGATCTTACTTGGGTCTCTACTACTAATTTGCAGGGTTTTGTTACTATCATACTCTATGAGCTTGCAGAGAGGAACCAAAATATCACCCGAGTGCATGACCATATATGCCTTCAATTTGATCAGGAAGTCACAATTCATGCAAATACCAAGTCCTAGTTGCAACAAGAAGTACATGCACACCAAGAGATTGAATCTTCTCGGAAGGATCTCTAGATATTTCATCTTGCTGAGGCCACTGTGCACAAGGATACCAAGGCCCAACATGACACTACTTTGGACAATAAAATAGAACTATTCACTATCGTGGAAGAATTATATTCATGGGTTTGTCCTCCTGAACATGCACAACTAGATATCCCAACACCCCAGAAACTCAAAGCGGTCACTAACCGCATTCAATCTTTGGAATCATAAAATACAACACTGTTTGCGTGGATTCAAAAGACTATACCAAAGGAGACAGAGATGTAGAAGAAGATTGCATTGGCCAAAGTGACCGTCTAGGATGAAAATAACAAATTGAAGGATTTTTAGAGAGTGGTCGAATATAGTTTCACCTTGTGGAACCATCTACAAAATCCCCCATAATTGAGTTCTATTGAGAAAAAAGTTCGCACGACAGAAGTTGAGGTCGCCCAACAAAATAGAAACTTGGTTTCTCTACCTCCGGGTGAGTTCCAAGCTATGATGACAACCATAGTGACCATGACTAAGAAGATTGATACCACTTGGGCGGATCAACAAACCATTTCAGAGTTAACCACTGATGCAACCAATAAGGCCCTAATATTTTATACTCAATTGACAGATGCATAGGTCGCTTCCACCCCTATGATTTAAAATATGTATACAATGGACCTAAAATCTCCTCAAGTTATGATGTCTGATGCAGATGAGGTTGTTTAGCTTACATGGGACCTTCATGACACCCTTAATGAATCTGATAATCGATTCAAGGAGTTCCTTCAGGAACTCATGAAGATGGTTCCTTCCATCGTGTATATCACTCCATGAGGCTGTTGGATTGAGGAGGAGCCAAATAATAGTGGTGGGGGCCTGTTGGCACCCAAAAGTTTGGGTAAAGGTTGCATGCATACACTACAATTTTTAGTGTGCTACAGTTTTGCATGTGCACCGACAACTATGTAGTGGATGACACGAGGCATGTGCGCCAATATGATTTTTTCTATGCATGTTAGTTTGATTTTTTCTATGCACACCAATTCAAGTTTTTCTATGCATTTTAGTCCAAGTTCTACTATGCACTCTAGTCTGAGTTCTATATTGTGCGTCAGAAATCAAGAAGACACTACATGCACGTTGGAATCAATAAAAAAACTTTGGGAAATATTCTTGAATGATTACTTCAAGTAGCATGAGATATCCATGAATACAAAGAGGCTACATGGACTACATGTAGGTGGCATAAGCGTGCAAAACTGGTAGTAAGTAGAGCAAGTGGAGAAGAACTCAAAGTTACAGAGCACCAAAGTAGATAATGAAACAAAAGGGAGCAACGATGACAAAGAAAGGGTTGATTAGTTAGTTGTGGATTATTTTTTTTAGGATCTGTGTTGTTATGGTCAATGTCCTTGGGCTCACTCTAAGGTCACGTTTTGTAATGAATCCAGTTGTGAGTCTAGTTTTTTAATACATGCAAAGTCTGAGAGAAAGTGCATGGGAATATTTAATGAACTACTGAGAGAATGTATGAGATCCTACGGTGTTGTTTCTGATAATTAATGAGTCTCTTGGTATACGTATGGTTGCATGAATATAATTAAAGCTGTAATTATTCCTATCCTCTGATGTCATGTTGATCATGTGTCCAATGACTGTATGTGTTAATGTTATGCAATATTAGCATTTAATCATAGTGTAATGGAATGTATGGATGTCAACCTAAATGGACTCCCTTTATATTTAACCCTTCATCACCGACACAAGACCGAATGGTCTCTATGATTCTCATGGTGTCTCGGGTGAGACCTTATTTAGTCTTTGGCTAAGGATTGATATGCCGACACCTTGGGGTTTTTGTTGGTCAACTTTGGATGACACTTGAGTCATCAACCCCCAAACTTTTAGAATAATGTGTGCAAGTGAGCCAACACTTATAAGAACTTCAACATGGACACCAAAATGGTGGGAGAGGTGCTAACTAGGGCATCCATGATCAATTGGTTCTACCACTCAAGTTACCATATGAACAAACGACAAAGAAGGTTAGTGTTGCAATTTGTTGGAGTGGATCCTAAGGTGATAATGGAAAAGGATACTAATAATGCAAGATGCAAGGTGGAAAAACCTAACTTATATGCCAATTTTGATTCACATACCTCATGGTTCCATGAATATTACCATAAAAAATACCAAATAAAATGTCTCCAGAGTCATATATAGATGATCAACAACACTAGTCCATAATTTAATACATCTAATATAAACCTCTGATAACAAATCATGCTCTATAAAAAAAAAATTGAAAACAAAAACCTTAAATATACAATATGGTACAAAGTACTATGCAACATTGCTTCTTACACATAGTACTTCTTTAGTTAAAACCCATTACGAGACTCCAGACAAGGATTCCTTTCATAATCAATGAACTCATAGGTCATTGTTGACAATATGCAACTCACCATGAAAGGGCCATGCCATATAGGTTCAAAATTCCATACATTTAATGTATCATGGTGTCAAGAATGAACCCAAACCAAGTTTCTTTTATACCAAACTAAAGGACTAACACATTTATCGTAATGAAAACAAATGCACCATTTAGAAATATCATGAGATATAATAGCTATTGGATGATTCCCATCAAGACATCGTGAAGATATGAGACATTTGTCTTTAGTAATGGACAATTTGGTGGTGAGTTCTAGAAAATAAATCCTAGACACAATTGGGTTAAGGATTAACATTTCATTAGATGACCTAGAAAATGCATGCTAAAATCCTTTGAAAGGAAAACTACAAGGTTCGAATTTTCCAAAATTAATTTTTTCTTGAATCAAGGTGTAATATAAAGGGCCATGTTAGGGGAGATAGGTGCAGGAGGGGTTTTGTTCAGACCTAGAGGACAAATATTGCCAAGTTACTCTTAGAATCTGGGCATAACCACCAATAATATAGCAAAATCCTACATGCTCTTTCAAGGAGCTCTTCTAGCTCAAGATCACCAGCTCAGCCAAATAATTGTTCTAAGGGATTCCAAGAACATAATTCGACATTTCATTAAAATAAAATATCTGAAGAATACAAAGTTGAAAAGACTCATTGAAAGGACCAGGGCTATCCTATCCA
>CBVK0100465819.1:0-16911 GCA_900067695.1 Picea abies | reverse complement strand
CTTCCGATCTCACCAAGAGAGACACAAATTGCAAGCCTACAAAAACCTAGCCATCGCCAACATGATTTTTGGTTTGCCAAGTCTTTAGCTAGGGTAGTCCGTGCTATCAAGGCAAATTTATGTCATGGTAGTATCTTTTGGACTAGGTAGGAGATTATTCTTGAATATTTCAAGGTTCTCTTTCTGATTTGGGATGTAGGGCACATTATTTTGTCTGTTCCTTGTGTGGATTTAAGTTTTTCTCCAAGCCCCGATTGCATTTTTTTAGAGGGTGTTTTTTGCATATGTTTGGATGAGGTCTATGTGCATTGGAATGAAAGTCCCTTTCGTGTTGTTAAGGGTACTTTGTTTGAGAGTATAAAAATGGAAGGCTACACCATATCCTCTAGTGAAGAGTGCATTAGATAGGCTAAATGTAGGTTCCATAGGTTACCATGAAGTATTGAGTCATATATGGTAT
Organism: Picea abies; assembly: GCA_900067695.1. Lineage (NCBI taxonomy): Eukaryota > Viridiplantae > Streptophyta > Pinopsida > Pinales > Pinaceae > Picea > Picea abies. The sequence goes on along the minus strand of CBVK0100465819.1, from coordinate 16,451 downwards.
ACTCAACAGTTGGAATACAAGGCATCCAAGACACATTATATCGCGACAAGGAAAGAGAGGCCCAAAACCTTTATTAGCTATCAGTTTATGGTCAAATCTCTTTATGGGAAAACAATAATGTTGTGGGTTAATGATTTAGATTTTATGGTAAATATTAATGGAAAACTAGAGTACAGTCAGATGATTCTAGTTTCCCAACATCATATTTTTTTTAACGAAAACATTGGAAGGATATTTCCTAGCTACATTGTCATCACATATGCAAAGGATCAATGCTAATCTTAGCTCCATGATTGTGTGGGGGAGGGGTGGGAGCATAAGCATCCTCTTCTTCAAAGATGGTTTCATTCAAGGATGTAGTTCGATCTAAGTCTCCTCCTCAAACAATTCAACCTCTTGTTACGACAAGTCGATATATAGTGGATAAATCGTATTAGGTGCCAACTGTGGAGATCTCTTATTTGGAGATCAATGCTTACATTTTTTCATATAAATCAATTGTAATATTTTGTCATTTTAATGGTTTTGGTCTCATACAATAGATTTGTATCAGTAGATTTACTCCAATTGGACCAAAAAAGAAAGGTATATTTCTAATCTAAAGGTTTTTTTTGTAGTACAATTTTATAGTCATCGTGATTATCATAAAGTCTTCGAGGAGGGACCATGGTTTTGGGGAAGAGCGGGTCTATATATTAGCCCATGGTTCCCAAGTTCAACCTGTTATCACTCTCTAATTTCTAGAGGTTCTAGAAGAAAGGATAGAGGTAACCACAAAACCACTTTGGAAGCTGGGATCTATCCCTACCAGCTTCAGAGAGGGATCTCTCTGAAATATTTAGATTTGTTTATATTAAAATATTAGGCTAGTTATGATAGATCATGATTTGTTTGTTATATTTGAATTGTTTGGATGATTAAATGCTTAAATTACCATTGGGATATGGGTTATGTCTCTTAAAATAGCGATCAGTTTCAACTTTTTATAAAGTTTCTTCACAGGGAAAGGTAGTTATGATAGATCATGATTTGTTTGTTATATTTGAATTGTTTGGATGATTAAATGCTTAAATTACCATTGGGATATGGGTTATGTCTCTTAAAATAGCGATCAGTTTCAACTTTTTATAAAGTTTCTTCACAGGGAAAGGTAGTTATTCACAGGGAAAGGTAGTTAAATTATTTGGATCTTATAAAATTTGGATGAAGTGAATAGGAAGAAATGAAAGGAATTTCATCAAGTAAAAGAGCATTTAAGAATTCATTTTACTTAATTTCAGTTGAAAACATAGAAATTATTCAAAGCCATAAACAAAGTATATTAAAATAAGTTATGTTCGTCAACCTTCTTTTGAATAATTAGGATTAGAAACACATAAGAATGATAACATAGAAAGGAAAACATAAACACATATAGATGCACTTCACCAACAGTTTGACAAGAGAATCCTGTGAAAGAGCCCTTTTTAATTACTGATCAATCTGCTTGATTCGTACAAAATAACTTTCTTGGATGCAAAAATCAACCCTACATACTTCAAAATGAGAAGTATTTATACATTTATTTACAAAAGATCCTGTCATAAATGATCAAGATGTATTTTAGGAATATCTAAACTAACTATATCTCTAGTTACAAAAATATAGGAATGTTTCAGATCTATTCGGATTTCTAGCATTGTTTTGATGGAAACTGTTGATGATCTGTCCCTTTGCCTTTTTCTTCGTTGTTGGCCCTTGCTGCTCAAAAGTAGAACCAATCTTTACTCAAGTAACTCGCACAATTTGTCCCACCTTTTTTTACTTGGGATTTACATTTTGAGTAATTTCCTGTAAATTTCATCCACCTCTGTCTATTTAACAAAAGTGGGTTTGGTGATGAAAATGTGTTGGATCTCATGCTGAATGTTCAAATCAAAATGCAGTGTTTCCAAGAATCTTTTCCCAATGATGCCTCCTTGTATTCCTGTGAATTTTGAATTGTCTTTTTCCACTGTCTTTAATTTATGGTTGTAATCAGGCAAGGTGATTAAATTGTCATTTAACACTAATAAACCAGGTCGTCCTTTCTTGTTTAGCACCTCAAACTCGTTGAAGAACCTCTGCACACCTATGTCCATAACTTGACATTTTTCTTCCAATTGCAACATGAGGCCTTTCTTAGTTAGAACCGTTTTTTATTTCCAGGATAGTTTCAGTTCTATCTTCTATCTCTAGCTCCTCTAACTAGTGGAATTATGTCCAACTGTACATTCTTCTCTTTTTCCTTGATCAACTTATCCATCTCTGCTTCCATTTCCCTAATCTGTGCATTTTGCTCCATAATGAATTTGAGAATTTCTTCTTTTTCGCTCTCTATCTCAACCACCTCTTTAGTCTGTGAATCCTCTGTTGCTGGTAGTTTCAACTATTTCTTGAGTGATACTATGCCAACATTCTTCTTCTTAATCAACTCTTCCGCTGCTTTGACATTAGTTGGGTCATATCCAATCTTGAGTACTAATTCCTCTAATGATTTTTTCTTATTATCCTTGGCCAAAGAAGAGATATTTTCAATCTTCAATTGAGATTGGATATTAGTCAGTGATACCTGTATTTTGGAAGCTATCATTGAAGTGTTTGTCAGGGTTAAAAAAATCATCTCCCATGTCTGTCTGTGCATATCCATCCGATCAATAGGATGGAGATCCTTTATATAAAATTCAAATGAAGTCTTCTTGTAATCAACTTCTGTCTTTGGATAGGGGACATGTGCCTGTAAAAATGCCATTTGCATTCTTCCCTTCTCTGTGTCAAAAGTTGACAAAAGTCTGTGTTGAGCAGTAGAAGTTTGTTTCCAAAATTGAGTATAAGTACTGCTTTTGAGAAGTTCATTCTTTTGCTTGATTTCCTTATACTTATAAAAAATATTTGACTCCTTTTCTCCATGAATTGATTCAGATGTTAGAGCTGTGTCTGGATTCCTTTGTGAAGCCGATGACGATGGAGATCCTGTAAATAAACTGGCTAAATGTGCTGAAGAGTGTGGTCCTTCCAAGACTATTGTAGACTACATTTCTCCCTCTTTAATAAAACCTTATGTAGGAATGGTTTTAGTCTTGTTCCTATATATTTGAAAATCATCTGCTGAGACCTATGTGACTGAAGGAGAGTCTTTGTTCCTTGATCTCTTCTCTGCTTGTTTTTGAGGTGTGATGGTCTGTCAAGTGGTCATAGACAAAAGACGTTATTCTGCTTCTTGCAAGGTGTTCTTTCCCACTAATCCTGGTTCATGTATTTTTCAATCCCTGGCCTTTGTGTATGCACATAGGGAGTGGTCTTTTGTTTGGTCCCCAACTCAGAAATAATTCCAAAAGGGTCATATGACCAAGTAAATCTAAGAGGAAACTTCATCTGTTTTAAGAGGATGTCTGCTTCTTCACCTGCTGCTTTGCTATTGCAAATAAATGGTCTTATCTGAGTTTTAATTTTGAACTGAGATTTCTTCTTGGATGCTACAAAGTGGATTTCATCTGACTTTATCATCTGTCTTATGTACTCCAATGGAAAAATCCTCATTGGGAGGTATTTAGGCAACCTTTATGGTGGTATCTCACATCCATACACCCTTATTTATGTATAATTCTGGTATAAATACCAGTCACCAGTCTTGGCCTACTCAGTTAGATGTAAAACCTTCTGAATTTCTTCACGAACCCTGGGTTCTGTACCACTTCTCAGTAAACAAGTAGCTGGATAAATGAACTGATCAATAAAATCTTTGAAACTGTACTCCACTGAGTTCTTTCTCACCAATGAAGTCCAAAAGATGACTGATTGTGAGCTTCCTTGTTCATTTAGCTTCTAGAGTGTGAAAGGGAACCTATTTGCTTGATAGAATATGAATATGTAAACCAAAATTGATGAATACTTGAACATTCCTTCAATTTGAAGCTTAAGAAATTGTTCATGAATGCTGTCAGCCAATAATTGACTGAATTGAAGTTCATAGAAACCTTTTCTTCTATAGAGAAAATGGACAGAAAACCTAAAATAGGTTCATGTACCCATTCATCATAATAATAACCTAATAGACATGAGAGCATGGAGATAATATGATTAGCCTTCTTTGGGAAAATAGAAGAGGGGTATGGTGGATTTTTCTTAGGCAGTTGGGCATCTTCAGGGAGGAAAATTTAAAAAATTTGGGCTCTCTGGGAAAAGGTCAATTTCTGATATAATTCATTTAGGGCTCCAACATAGAAAGGGGTGGTGGAGTTATTTTGAGGGATTTGCAACATTTGGTTAATGGTCTCAGGAGTAATTGTAAACAAAATTTCACCATTGCAAGATGTAATGGCTCTTTGGCTTGGCAGATAACTAGCTTGGCATTTAAGGATGAATTCAGAGAAAGGGTAGGTTTGGGGAAACATGTAGAGGGGTAAATTGGATTCCCAGAGTCCAATTTCGTCACTCTGGTCAAGGAAATTATCCTTCAACCAACAGTGTAATTCAAATAAATCGAATTCACACTTAGGATCTGCAACTTTATAATCTTTGTCTTCCATAGGAATGTGGTCAAGATCAATTGGAGGGGGAACCATTGGATTTTCAGAGGTGTCGAAAGACTTGCCTTTGGGAGCCATAATTGAAAAACTAACAATAGAATAGGTTATCAATGTTGTAATTACCAGGAAAATAGCTCGCCAATTGAAGTTAAGTGATGGTGGTGGTAGTCTGACAACAAGATTTGCTCCGTCTTCACGGGTTCTCAGTCAACAAATAGTGTAACGGGGGGGAAAACATATGTTTTTTATATGTGCAAGGATATCTGTTAGGGTGCGGGACCATTACGAGACAACTAAAGGTCATGGGGGAAGGGGTTAATTGGATAATAGATAGGAGGTGTGGGGATAAGTGTCATGTAGGGAGAGGGGAAGTAGCGAGGGAATGGGTGTTATTGGGAGTGAGTTGAATGGGCGGTATCGAGAGTGATTTTGGTGGATTTCGGAGGGTGGGTATGCAATATGTCGTAATTGGAGGGGGGGTGCGAAATAACGAGGGAGTGCCACATTAGGTGGGGTCGGAGTGGGGAAAAAAACTTTTCGGACCCCCCCTTCATCGACAAAGGTAGGTAGGTCGAGGGGCGGGGGGGAGATGATGGTTGTTGATCGGGAAAGGGACGATGCCGTTGGGGAAGATCTGCACGGAATTTATGCACTACAAGATAAACTGTCTTGTCAATTTTCTGACTTTGGTTTAAAAATATGCGCCATAAAGAAAAATATTTGCCATTGAAACCTTTACATTCTCATTTTATTTTTTTCTATACTAATCTAACTTATTTTCATCAACTTAGGGTGCATTTTAATGTGCAGACCCTATTTAATTTTCTCTGAAGGGAAAAATTATTTAACCTATATTGTGTCCTATGCATCTAACTAATTAATCCAACTAAAACAATTGGATTAATTTCTTCCTCTACCTAACTATTTTAGACAAAATTAAACAATTTGGCTGAAATTATTCTCTAATCTAACAACATAAATTGAAATTGTTTGATCATGATTAAACTGTATGATTCAAACTTATGTTTCTTTTCATGGGGTTTTCTTGTTTTTCTTTTTATTTTATTTTCTCCTTTTTTCTTTTCTTTTCTTTTCTTTTCTACCCTCTTTTCATTTACATTATTTTTTATCTTTTTCTTTTTCTTTTGGAAATCATTTGCAGAATGTAATATTATTTACAATACAAAATCACTGAAAGAAAAATATTCAATCACCATTTGATACTATGAAATATAGGACTCTAACAATGGCTCCATTGTGGATGGTGCTATCCCTGTGAGGTGCCAAGAACCAGTGACTGATAGCATTGAATTATCTTCCCCAGTATTTTATGCATCTGATTTATTTTCTTGTAGTTGAAAACATGGTGACAAATGATCAGGAGCTTAGGGCCTTCTCTTCGGGCTTCAACTTTTGATATGAGTCACCCACTCATGATAGTAAAAAATAATGGTATTTACAATGGTCTTAAGTGAGAAATGCTTCTATTCAAGTGAAAAGTAGCGCTTGAGCATTCTGCCATTGACAAGTCCACCTAGTAGATCTGCTCCATCCATATCCTTAGGAAAGAATGCATTATTTCCTCGGTAAGCATGGATTATGTAAGGGCCTTTCCATAAATTATCAAATTTTCCATGCTTACCTTTCTCTTCTTTTCTTGAATCCCATTTCAACACCTTATCTCCTATCTGGAAATCATCAACCTTGGTTCTTTTATCATAGATCTTCTTAATGTTCTCCTAGATCACTTGAGTTTTATTGTAATTTTCTTCTCTGGATTGCTGCAGCTGTATGGTTTGATTTATTCTCCTCTGGATGTCATTAGGTTCTGCTTGTACTTCCTGCAACATTTTCATAACATGGACACCTAAAGAAGTGGGAAAAACAACATCCATTCCATAAACCAATTGGTATGGGGACATGCCAACTGATCTCTTAGTAGTAAGTCTGTCAGCCCATAATGCATTGACTAGCTTGTTGTGCCATGACTTCTTGTTATCTTGCAACAAATTTTTGATGATATTAACCAAACTTTTGTTGGAAGACTTTGCTAATCCATTCCCTTGAGGGTAATAGGCAGTAGAGTGTCCTAAAGTAATTTGATATTTGTTGCAAAACTCCACCATATTCTTTGATTTGAATGTTGTTGCATTATCAGTGATGATCTTCTTGGGACGTCCAAATCTTGAAAGAATATTAGTTTCTAAAAAATTAATAATCACAACATTAGTAGCTTGCCTTGTAGGTACAACTTCAATCCATTTAGTAAAATAGTCAGTGGTTGTAAGGATCTATTTGTGTTGGCCTAAAGATGGTGGATGAATTTCTCCAATAAAATCCAATTCCCACTGTTGAAAAGGAGTTTCAACTGATATCGATTTCAAGGGTAAAGGCAACAATTTCCTTTTGCCTTCAAAAATTTGACAGTTATGACATGAGGTAACTTTTTTATGAACATATGCAAATAAGGTTGGCCAGTAAAAACCAGCTCTTAGGATTTTCTTGTCAGTAGTCTTCCAGTTCAAGTGTCCACCACAATATCCTTCATGAAATTCCTGCATAACTTTATCTGCCTCATCTTTCAGTAAACAGTTTAGTAAAATTCCTCCAACATCCTTCCAATATAAATTGCCATTTAAAATACAAAATTTCATAGCTTTGAGTTTAAGAAACCTAGCTTTAGTCTTGGTCAAACCAGGAGGAGCTTGTAAATGACGTAAGACAAAAAGCAGGTCTGCGTACTAGGGAGAGGTTGCAAAAGCCTCTGTTACTTGTGGAGTCACCTTCTCTTCTTGTTCATTCAGTGCAGCTAGAAAATTTATATCCAAAGCATGAAAATTAGATTCAACCATTAATTTAGCTAATATGTGACCTTTAATGAGTTTGGTAGGTTTGTTTTCAATATCATATTCAAGGATAATAGCAATCCATTTACCTCTTTTCCCATTAGGACTATTTTGGGTCAGAATGTCTTTCACCACAGAGTTTGGAACATAAGCAATTATATGTGAATGAGGAATGTAGACTCTAAAATATTTGATTGCTTTTACCAGAGTGAATGCTTTCTTTTCCATGATATTCTATTTCAGTGCAACATCTATTAAGGCTTTACTAAAGAAAGCAACAGGTTGTTCACGACCTTCATTATTTTTCTGCAAGAGCATTGCTGCAATAGTATGTTCGAAGGTAAATGAGAAAATGAGGAAATCTTTCGTGAAATCAGGGCGTATCAACATAGGGGTTCGTGTTAAGGCTTGTTTTACTTGATCAAATGAATGTTTTGCCTATGTAGTCCATTTTATTTTAGTGTCTTTCTTCAACATGTTTGTTATATTTCTTAGAAGTTCTGCCAGATTGAGGATAAATCTCCTTAGAAAAAATATTTTTCCAATGAAATATTGGAGTTCTTTTATATTCCTACGAGGACCTATCTTTAGAATAGCTTCAACTATGCTAGGATCAATTTTGATTCCATTCTTTGAGATGATATTTCTTAGTAGTTTGCCTTCTTCTAAGACAAATAATGTTTTCTTTGGGTTGAGGGAAATTCCAAATTTCCTGCATTTTTCAAAGACTCTTCTCAGGTGGAGCAAATATTCTTCATATGTTTTTGAAAAAATAGTGATATCATCAAGATATATAACTATGAACTTGCCTAGTTCATCCACAAAATAAATATCCATTGCTCTTTGAAATGTAGCTCCAATATTCATTAAGCCAAAATGAATTTTCACATACATGAAAGTACCCCAAGGTGTAGTAAATGTTGTTTTTTCTTGGTCTTTAGGATGGACTAAAACTTGATTGTAACCAGAAAAACCGTCTAATAGGGAAATTCTACTGGACCCAACCACCTTCTGCAAAATGTGATCCATTTTAGGCAAAGGGTAGTTATTTTTGAGAGAGACTTTATTAACATTTCTGAAATCAATGCAAAGTCTAATTTCTCCACTCCTTTTTCTAGTTGGAACTAAATTTGATACCCACTTAGAAAATCTTAATGGGACAATGATATTAGCATCATACATCTTTTTGACCTCTTTTTCAATTAGAGGCATCAACCTTGGGTTAATCATCCTAAGTTTCTGTTTAAAAGGTTTTTGGTCTTCTTTTATAGGAATTTTATGCTGTATAATGTTGGTGTCATAAGATTTCAAATCTTCACAACTCTTTGCAAATACGTCTATGAATTCTTTGAATAAGTTTATGTATTTCTTCTTTTCAACATGGGATAAAGATTTAGATAGTTTAATCATTTTTGTCTCTTGTTTAGTTCCTATGTTGCAGTCTTCAACTTCAAATCCAGTAGGTTCAATTTTAGGCTTTTTGGCTACATCATTAAAATCAAACAAGTCCTCTAAGGGGGCTAACCCTCTAGGAAAAAGATTATTTTTCAATTGCAATATTTCCAATCCTTCTTGTTTTTGATCTGTTTCTTTTGATTCTATCTCATCCACACTTTCTCCTTCATCATCAAAATCTACATCTATATTGGCACACTGTTTTGTCTTCTTCAATTTTATAAACATCATTTTCTAAATTGGCAATTTGTTTTCCTATGTCTCCATCGTTATACAAAATAAAAGAATCAAGGTATGAATTAACAGAATATAAGGGATAATTGTGTGGTTTATCCTGACTACTGAAAATGTATTTCATCAATGTTTCCCTATATAATATCATCTATTGACCAAACAATGGAATGGTAGCATAAGTCACGTCTAGTTGAAGGGTTCCTTGTAACTTAGCTCCCCATGAGTGAGACAACAACATGCCATATTTAGGAGGTATATCAGCAACAAATATGTCCATTACCAAGCTCTTGGCTTGTATTTGTGATAAAGCAATACAAAAATATTTAATGAGACCTATGCATTTTACTTTACTTGAATCAAAAGAATACAAATCTTTTTATGGTCTAGTGATATCAAATCCTAATTTTCTATATTAGCCTTGGCCATAAGGTTGTGGGAAGCACCAGAGTCAAGCATTGCATTGTGCAGAGCTTTGTCATGAATGTTTAAACTGATGTAGAATGGGGCTACAGTTCCATTTTCGGATTTTCCATCAACTTCGGGCCCAAATAATAGTTTTGGTTGATCATCAGTAACATTTACTATGTTTGTACCTTCCTCTATATTTAGAGCTTTTATCACTTGTGATCTATATGCATTCTTATTCATGGTCTCTGTTAGAGGAATGGGTATCTTGAGTTTTGCTAATTCATTTTCTATGTTGAATGATGTTTGAGTTTTATTTGGGTTAGGGACATCTTGTTTCTCAACAAAGTCCTATTGTGAAATATCTTTGGGTTGGATGGTAGAGGAAATATCAGTTTGAGTTGTTTTTGAGACAATATCAGATGATTTTTTGGTTGGAACTTTTGTGTTCTTTTTAGGAGGAATGTCAGGAATTTTCTTAGCAAATGTGTCAGCTGTCTTTTTAGTGGAATTATCAGGAGTTTTCTTGATAGGATTATCAGTTGATTTCTTACTCCTTAGATTATACTGCCTATGCACCTCCATAATTGCGTTTTCAAAACCTTGTTTATAATCTTTTGATTCATCATGATCAACTTCAGTTTGTGAAAGAAGGAAAAGATCTTGTTCTTCTTGAGTGAGAAATACATAATCATTATCATTTATTCCCATCAAATTGATCTGAACATCATCAAGGTCTTCAACTATTTCTTCCCCTTCATCAACATAATTTTCTTGAAATGGAGGCCTGATATGTTGATCTGGACCTTTTTGTTCTCTTTGTCTGATTTGGGATTGGTTTCTCCTAAAATTAGGATTTCTGATTTGGGGGCCAGGTTGATTTTTGCTAGAAGGAGTCCTATTAGCAATGTCTAACCTGTCCATTATCCTTTCCATGGTTCTAACTAAACAATATATTTTTTCATCAACAAAAGAGGTAGATGGTTCTTCTTTTATAGTTACTCTCATCTCTGTTCTAAGTCTAGCTCTCTTAGCTAACATATTGGCCTCTACACTCACAACATTCCGCTGCATCTCTTCCAAGGTTGCAGGGTTTCTTTCTCTCAATTGATAAGATATGTCAGTATCAAAACCATAACATAATTTAATCAAAGCTAAACATTGAGGGGGTTTAATGTTTGTTGGAATTGCATTGTAAATATTGTTAAATCTAGTGCAATACTCCTGCACACTCTCCCCAAGGGATATTTTAATACTTTCATATTCAGATAAAATCTGAAGTGGATTTTTCTTAACTTCCCATCTATTGAGGAATGATTGGTGGAAAGAAGTAATGTCATTTAGACTAGTAGCTGGTAAGGCTTTGAACCATTTCCCGACTTCTCCATTTAAGCTTTGGGAAAACAATCTCATTTGGACATCTTCCTCATCTACTTCTTATAGGTCAAAAAAATCATTCATCTTATCAACATGTTGTTGCGCAGTCATAGTTCCAGTGCCATCAAATTGAGGAATCCTAGTTTGATAGTCTTGGGGAATATTATGTAAAGGAGCAAGAAAAACGAGGGGAGCATATCTTGCTGCCATTATTAGTATATGAGGATGGGTAGTAGATGAAGGTGTAGATGCGGGAACTCCTATAATAGGTTGGATCACTGTCTATGAAGTTATTGGAGAAGTAGTGGAAGATATAGAAGAAGCAGGATTGGTAGATGTAGGATGAATCAATTGAGAATTAATAGATGATGCATAAATGGTTAGGGAAGAAAGTTCAACAACTTGTTGAATATAGGATTCATGTAAAGATTGATTGAATTCTGATGCTAGATCTTGTAACTTGTCAAAATTTTCGAGGATTTGTTGATCAAGATCTGATTCAAGAGATTGTCTTTCAGATGTATCGGGTTGTAGAATGGCTTGATTTAATACTATTTCATTCAAGAAATTCTCAGATTTGGTTCTAAATAGACTATGCTCAAATGGTAGATCAAACTAAATATCCTAGATTGTGACAAATTTCTCCGGGAGAGAGGTTTCCCTAGGTGGGGGACTAGTGCTCCTTTGACTTTCTGCTAAACTTCTTTTCCTAATAAATTTTTAAGGGTCATCTACAAATTTTACAGGTTTTGGATCGGGATGAGATCCGATGTGAATTCTTTTTGGAGCCACAACTAAAACTTTAAACACACTACTTAATTATTTACAAAGTTTACAACCTCTTGACATTTATTTATAAAGATTTGAATCCTTGATTTTCCAGAAATAAAGTTTTCTTACTATGGAAAAGAATTTGTAGAAGTTGAAAATTTGTTCTTCCCCAGTATGGTCGCCACTATTTTATCGCTCTGTAATTTCTAGAGGTTGTAGAAGAAAGGACAGAGGTAACCGCAAAACCACATTGGAAGCTGGGATCTAGCCCTACCAGCTTCAGAGAGGGATCTCTCTGTAAGATTTAGATTTGTTTAGATGAAAATATTAGGCTAGTTATGATAGTTCAGGATTTGTTTGTTTGATTTGAATTGTTTGGCTGATTAAATGCTTAAATTACTATTGGGCTATGGGGTCTGTCTCTTAAAATAGGGATCGATTTCAAATTTTTATAAAGTTTCTTCACATGGCAAGGTAGTTAAATTGTTTGGATCTTGTAAATTTGGATGAAGTGGATAGGAAGAAATGAAAGGAATTCCATCAAGTAAAAGAGCATTTAAGAATTCGTTTGACTTAATTTCAGTTGAAAACATAGAAATTATTCAAAGCCAGAAACATAGTATATTAAAATAAGTTATGTTCGTCAACCTTCTTTTGAATAATTAGGATAAGAAACACATAAGAGTGATAAGAAAGAAAGGAAAACATAAACATAGATAGATGCACTTCACCAACAGTTTGACACAAGAATCCTATGAAAGATCCCTTTTTTATTACTGATCAATCTGCTTGAATCGTACAAAATAGCTTTCTTGGATGAAAAAATCAACCTTACATACTTCGAAATGAGAAGTATTTATACATTTATTTACAAAAGATCATGTCATAAATGATTAGGATATATTTTAGGAATATATAAACTAACTATATCTCTAGTTACAAAAAGATAGGAATGTTTCAGATCTATTCGGATTTCTAGCGTTGTTTTGATGGAAACTATTGATGATCTGTCCCTTTGACTTCTGCTTCGTTGTTGGTCCTTGCTACTGAAAAGTAGAATCGATCTTTACTCAAGTAACTCACACAATTTGTCCCACCTTTTTTTACTTGGGATTGACATTTTGAGTAATTTCCTGTAAATTTCATCCACCTCTGTGTATTTAGCAAAAGTGGGTTTAGTGATGAAAATGTGTTGGATCTCATGCTGAATTTTCAAATCAAACTGTAGTGTTTCCAGGAATGCTTTCCCAATGATGCTTCCTTGTATTCATGCGAGTTTTGAATTATCTTTTGCCATTGTCTTTAATTTCTGGTTATAATCAAGCAAGGTGATTAACTTATCATTTAATACTAATAAACCAGGTAGTCCTTTCTTGTTTAGCACCTAAAACTTGTTGAAGAACCTTTGCACACCTATGTCCATAACCTGACATTTTTCTTCCAATTGAAACATGAGGCCTTTCTTAGTTAGAACCTTTTTTTATTTCCAGTATAGTTCCAGTTCTGTCTTCTATCTCTTGCTCCTTTAACTCCTGTTTGTTTTTAGAATTTAGAAATCCGATGAGATCTGTGGCTTCTGATGTCTTTTCTCCCAATTCTTCCTTAATTATTTCAATGGATCCTCTAGCTTTTTGAATTAACTCATGCTTCTCAAAGATAATATGTATAGAAGGCCAAATCTCTGTCATGGATTTATTGATGTCTATCCATATATTTTCCTTAGCTTGGGATAAGGTATTAGCCATGACTGTTTCTTTTCCTAACTATTGTAGTTGTTTGTTGAGCCTCTGAGACTTATGTATTCCAGCCTGATGACAAGTCTAGATAATTGCTTTCTGTTCTTGTAATGACTTTAATTCTTCCTGTAACTTTTTTTTTATTTCTACTCCTTGTATGGATATGTCCTCCATAGATTTCACCAATTTATCTGAGGCATCTGAGGTTTGTGCTGGGGTTGATGTTGATGTAGAAATTTCTATTGTTCTTATCCCTGTCAAGGGCACTGCATCTAGTGGAATTATGTCCTACTGTACATTCTGCTCTTTTTCCCTGATCATCTTGTCCATCTCTGCTTCCATTTCCCTAATCTGTTCATTTTGCTCCATAATTAATTGGAACATTTCTTCTTTTTGGCTCTCTATCTCAACCACCTCTTTAGTCTGTGAATCCTCTGTTGTTGGTAGTTTCAACTGTTTCGTGAGTGATTCTATGTCAACATTATTCTTCTTAATCAACACTTCTACTACTTTGACATTAGCTGGGTCATATCCAATCTTGAGTACTAATTCCTATAATGATTTTATCTTATTATCCTTGGCCAAAGAAGAGATATTTTCAATCTTCAATTGAGACTGGATATTAGTCAGTGATATCTGTAATTTGAAAGCTTTCATTGAAGTGTTTTTCAGGGTTGAAAAAATCATCTCCCTTGTATGTCCGTGCATATCCATCTGATCAACAGGATGGACATCCTTTATATCAAATTCAAATGAAGTCTTCTTGTAATCAACTACTGTCTTTGGATAGGGGACCTGTGCCTATAAAAATGCCATTTGCATTTTTCCCTTCTCTCTGTCAAAAGATGACAAAAGTATGTGCTCAACAGTAGAAGTTTGTTTCCAAAATTGAGTATAATTATTGATTTTGAGAAGTGCATTCTTTTGCTTAATTTCCTTATACTTATAAAAAATATTTGACTCGTTTTCTCCATGAATTGATTCAGATGTTAGAGTTTTTTCTAGATTCCTTTGTGAAGATGATGATGATGGAGATCCTGTAAATAAACTAGCTAATTGTGCTGAAGAGTGTGGTCCTTCCAAGACTATTGTAGATTGCATTTCTCCCTCTTTAAGAAAACCTGTTGTAGGAGTGATTTTAGTCTTCTTCCTATATTTTTGAAAATCATCTGTTGAGACCTATGTGACTAAAGGAGAGTCTTCCTTTCTTGATATTTTATCTACTTGTTTATGAGGTGTGATGGTCAATGAAGTGGTCATAGACAAAAGTTGTTCTTCTGCTTCTTGCAAGGTTTTCTCTTCCCACTCATCCCGGTTCATGTGTTTTTCAATCTCTAGCCTTTGTGTATGCACATAGGGAGTGGTCTTCTATTTGGTCCTCAGCTCATAAATGATGCCAAAATGGTCATATGACCAAGTAAATCTAAGAGGAAACTTCATTTGTTTTAAGAGGATGTCTTCTTCTTCACCTGTTGCTCCGTTGTTGCAAATAAATGGTCCTATATGAGTTTTAATTCTGAACTGAGATTTCTTCTTGGCTGCTACAAAGTGGATTTCATTTGAATTTATCATCTGTCTTATGTACTCCAATGCAAAAATCCTCATTGGGTTGTATTTAGGCAACCTGTATGGTGGCAGCTCACATCCATACACCCTTATTTCTGTATAATTCTGGTATAAATACAAGTCACCTGTCTTGGCCAACCCAGTTAGATGTAAAACCTTCTGAATTTCTTCACCAACCTTGGGTTCTGTACCGTTGCTCAGTAAACAAATAGTTGGATAAATGAACTGATCTATAAAATCTTTGAAACTGTACTCCACTAAGTTCTTTCTCACCAATGAATTCCAAAAGATGACTGACTGTGAGCTTCCTTGTTCATTTAGCTTCTGGAATGCGAAAGGGAACCTGTCTGCTTGATAGAATATGAACATGTAAACCACAATCGATGAATACTTGAACATTCCTTCAATTTAAAACTTAAGAAATTGTTCATGAATGTTGTCAGCCAAGAATTGACTGAAATTGAAGTTCATAGAAACCTTTTCTTCTGTAGAGAAAATGGATAGAAAACCTAAAATAGGTTCATCTACCCATTCATCATAATAATAACCTAATAGACATGACAGCATGGAGATAATCTGATTAGCCTTCTCTGGGAAAATAAAATAGGGGTATGGTGGTTTTTTCTTAGGCAGTTGGGCATCTTCAGGGGGGAAATTTCAAAAATTTGGGCTCTCTGGGAAAAGGTCGATTTTTGATATAATTCATTTAGGGCTTTGACAGAGAAAGGGGTGGTGGAGTTGCTTTGAGGGATCTGCAACATTTGGTTAATGGTCTCCGGAGTAATTGTAAATAGAATTTCAGCATTGCGAGATGTAATGGCTCTTTGGCTTGGCAGATAACTAGCTTGGCATTTATGGATGAATTTAGGGAAAGGGTAGGTTTGGGGCAACATGTAGAGGGGTAAATTGGATTCCTAGAGTCCAATTTCGTCACTCTGGTCAAGGAAATTATCCTTCATCTAGCAATGTAATTTGAATAAATCGAATTCACACTTAGGCTTTGCAACTTTATAATCTTTTTCTGCCAGAGGAATGTGGTCAAGGTCAATTGGAGGGGGAACCATTGGATTTTCATAGGTGTCGAAAGACTTGCCTTTGGGAGCCATAATTGAGAAAATGATAATAGAATATGTTATCAATGCTGTAATTACTAGGAAAATAGCTCGCTAGTTGAAGGTAAGTGATGGTGGTGGTAGTCTGACAACAAGATTTGCCTTGTCTGCACGGGTTCTCAGTCAACAAATAGTGTAACGGGGGGCAAACGAGGGTTTTTTGTATGTGCAGGGATATTCATTAGGGTGCGGGACTGTTATGGGACAACTAACGGTCATTGGGGAAGGGGTTAATTCATTAACAGATAGGAGGTGTGGGGACAAGTGTCGTGTAGGGAGAGGTGAAGTAGCGAGGAAATGGGCGGTATCAGGAGTGAGTTAGGTGGATTTCAGAGGGGGGGTGTGAAACAATGAGGGAGTGCCACGTTAGGTGGGGCCAGAGTGGGGAAAACAACTTTTCAC
>CBVK0100465818.1:0-16615 GCA_900067695.1 Picea abies | reverse complement strand
TAGGGTGCATTTTAATGTGCAGACCCTATTTAATTTTCTCTGAAGGGAAACATTATCTAACCTATATTCTATCGTATGCATCTAACTAATTAATCCAGCTTCAACAATTGGATTAATTTCTTCCTCTACCTAACTATTTTAGCCAAGATTAAATAGTTTGGCTAAAATTATTCTCTAATCTAACAACAAAAATTGAAAATTGTTTGATCATGATTAAACTGTATGATTCAAACTTATGTTTCTTTTCATGGGGTTTTCTTGTTTTTCTTTTTATTTTATTTTCTCATTTTTTCTTTTCTTTTCTACCCTCTTAGAAAAGAATCCATTTCTCTAGTTCTCTTAGAATCGGGTCACCTCGAGATGGGTCTATTAATCCACAAGAAAGAATGGCTCTTATGTATGGCTATTTTCCACTCAATAACCCAATACCTAGTAAAAACTCAGAGCAAGATATTTCCTACAAAAATTCCAATCCACTTGGTCCCTTTCCCCTCAACCTATACAACCCAAGGAATTAGATTCCATTCTCTTCCATGTAGTCCCTCGAGCTATCCGACTTCCCTCCAAGGATTGGCCAAAAAATATCCTAGTTGGGGACTCTAGGAATTCTATTTGTAACAATAATGCTTACAACAACAATTTCACCTGTTCTTGGGTATTTTACTTAACAAAGAATCACTTGCATGCTTAATAGCCTAACTCTCCATGCATTTTCCAACACTATCAAGATGTCCTCAACACCGATTATGACTTCCCTCTTTTCCCAACACCCATAACTCTCTTTTCCTCCCCTGTCCCTAGCTGTTAAAACTGCAATCTCTCTATACTCAAATTTCCATTTATTCTCCCATGCATGCTTTGAATGTCACACTTTCTGAAAATCTTTTACCCAACTCATTCTCTAATAACTAGGTGGAATGACTCTTCCACCTTCCTCTTACATGCATGTACTTATCCCATTCTTCAATAACTAGGTGAGATGACTTTTCCCACCAACCTCTTACATGCATTTAATGATTGCTTTGATAAGTCAAAGGAGGTAAATACTAATAATAAAGTAATTTAGAAAAGTGGCTTTGGTTTATTAGGCATGTGGGATCAACCCCCCTTGGACCCCCTTTAGCCCCCCCTCTCTTGTGGAAACTTATCCCCCATGACTTCGTCCTTATCCATTTCCAACATGTGATGTATTTTATTTTATTATATTCAATGTACATTGTTTATATATTACATCACTTGGCCCACGACCATACTTTGTATTTAAAAATATACATCACTAATTTGGGGATTAAAAATTGAGGTGTTACATTCCCCTCCCCCTACATTTTGCGCCTTCCTCTGTGCACATCACCATACTGGTGTACATGTTCATATATACAAAATGTTACATCACAACACTCTGTAACTTCATAGTTTAGTGACTCTTATAGTAATTCCAACCAATAACTCTCATTTCCCTGAACTTACACAACCCAAGGAAGTGTACCCCCTTTTATGCATTGCAGTTTTTTATGTTGTCCCAATTTCCTTCTAGAGCTCTAGAACAAGTTGGATAGGAAGTCTCAAGGTTGTGGCTCTAGGAATTCCAGCTGCCAAAATGAAGTCTTCGTACACTTATATACAAATGCACGTTCAAATTTATTCAAAATTTGCAAAAAATTGGGAATACTCCTCCTGCATGGTCTCCTTGTGCTCTCACATGGAGTCTTTAGGATCTTAACAAGTATGTTGGACCTTTACTGGGCCGATGGATCAATTCTTGAGCAATTTGAATTTCCAGTCTAGAATGTGCACTAGCCCCACCCGAAATTCCCCTTCGTGCTCCACCTGGATTGCAGTCCAATCAATCACATGGTTAGGATGAGGCACATACTTATTCAATAAAAACACCTGAAACACATTATGAATTCTCATGGATGTAGGCAATGCAAGCATGCATGCAACTGGGTGTATTCTACCTAGGACTTCAATTGACCCATAATATCTCATTGCCAACTTTGGGCTTCCCAGTTTTAGTGAGCTCCTTTTAACCTTTACATTTAAAAACACTTGCTTGTCCACTCTGAATTCCCCATGTGCCTTGCCTTTATTCACATATCTCTTTTTCCTATCTTGATATACCTTTAAATTCTATTTGATCTTTACCATCTTCTCTTCCATTTACCCCATCAGTTCTATCCCAATAACAACTCTCTTTGTTGAGTTATTCGAGCTCATTGGTTTGTTGCATTTTCTACCATACAAGGCTTCAAATAGGCTTATCTTCAATTATGCATGATACCCGTTTTTGTAATAAAACTCAAATAATTGAAGATAGTCTTCCCACTTTGAAGGATTTTCCATGACATTCATTCTAAGCATATCTTCAATTATTTGTTTGACTCTCTTTGCCTATCCATTTGAATCTGGATGATATGATGTGTTGTAAATTGAATTTGTCCCCAATCCTTTAAATAATCCTCTCCAAAAATTAGATATGAATTTGGGATCTTTGTCGAACACTATTTCCTTGGGCATCGCACGTAGCCTGACAATTTCTTTCATGTAAATTTATGCAATGTTGGCTAGCTTGTGAGTCATCTTGATTGGAATAAAATGTGCAGTCTTTGTAAGCTTTTCCACCACTACCATGATGGAATAATTTTGCTTTGTTGTTATGGGAAATTTGGTAATGAAATATATAGTAACAACTTCCCTTTTCCATTCAAGAATGGGCAATGGTTGTAGTAATCACGTTGGATGTCTATGCCCATCCTTTACCTTCTGACATTCCATGCATATGGTTATATAATCTACCACGTCTTTCTTCATTCCAGACCGAAAATATTGGTCTCTTACAATTGCAATTGTCTTCTAGTATCCTGGATGTCCAACGTATGGCACATAGTGTATATGTTTTAGAACTAAATTTCTCAACTCTAGAGAAATAACAACATAAACTTTGTTCTTGTACAAGAGGATCCCATCTCTTCTAGCCTATAATCTTGAAATTTTAGTTGTACATTGCCCTACTGTAATCCTTCTTTAACTTGTACATAATTTTGATATGTTACTACAACTTCCAAAATTCCTCTTTATCTATTTTATTTGACATTTAGTGTTGATTTCTCAAACAAGTATTTCAGACCACTATGGTCTGTCCTTAGCTTGAATTTTCTGCCCATGAGCTAATGCCTCCACATTCTCAGTGCATGAACAATAATTGCAAACTCCAAGTCAAGGGCAACATAATTTATTTCATGTTGTTTGAGATTCCTTGATTCATAACAAATGACATGCATATAAATAAGGACTCCACCAAGTCCTTATTTATATGCATCGGTGCACATATATAAATCTTCATCTAGATCTTCAACCTTCAAAATAGGTGCATTGTCATTGGTGTTGACCATTCTTTGATTGCCTTAATCTTTTATGGGTCCACTGCTATGCCCTCTTATGATATAATGCAGCCCATATAGTGATTTTTTCTCTGATAGAAAGTTCACTTGCTCAACTTGGCATACAATTGGTTCTCTCTCAACACTTATAGCACCATCCTTAAGTGTTTTTCATGCTCCTGCTATGTCTTGGAGTAGATAAGGATATCATCCAAGAAGACAATAACAAATTTGTCTGGGTAATATCTGAACACACCTACTACAAGCTCATAATGGCCATACCTTGTCTGGAAGGTTGTTTTGCTAGTATATGCTTCTCTTATTCTCACATGATGGTATCTCGATCTTAGTTCAATTTTGGAAAATATATTTTCTCCTTTCAACTAACAAAAAAGATCATCGATCCTTGGCAGAGGATACTTTTTCTTTAGAGTAACCTTATTCAATTGTCTAAAGTCAATAAATAGTCTCACATTTCCATCCTCTTTCTTCACAAAAATCATTAGGGCACCCCAAGGTGAGACACTTGGGTGTATGTACCCCTTCTTCAAAAACTCTTCTAGTTGCATATGCAACTCTTTCAACTATGGTGTGCTCATTCTGTAAAGAGTCTTGGAAATCGGGGTAGCTCTAGGCATTAAGTCAATAGAGAATTCAATGTCTCTCTTTGGTGGCAATCCTGGAAATTCCCCAAACACATCTTCATATTTCTTTGACATTGGATAATCTTCAATATTTGGCACCTTATCCTTAGCTGACTCTTCCATATGTGCTGCATATATTTGACACCCTTTCCTGAAACTTCTTTTCAATCGCAATTCTGGAATTTATTTGATAGATATAGGTGTTGGAATGCCTTGGCATATCCTAAAATTCCCTTCCTCATCAAGGCACATGAAAGCAATGTTGTAACCAACTAGGACAACATGATGCTTGCCCAACTAGTCCATACCAATCAAGCAATCATATGACCCAAGTGATATGATGTTCAAATCTGCTTTAGTGCTGACTCCATTCATGTTCAATAGGGAATCCCTGACAAGCTCATTAATTCTTCTCTTGGCTCCAATAATTATTTGAACCAACCAAAACTTGTCATGCTTACATCTCTTCGATTTAAATATGTCAACCAGATTAGGATCTATATAGCTATGACTAGCCCTATAATATATCCAAATAAATATAGGATGATTATCAATATTACCTTCCACTTCAATCATGTGGGATTGATAGTCTGCTTGTCTATTATCCAAGGTTGTTTATATCCTTTTCACATTCTTGCCCATGGCTTCCACTATATCCACGTCCTGAAAGTTGTGGACGATCCTCATCCTTTCTCCCTTATGAGGAAAATCTTTATACATGTGTTCTCTTTCACATGCCCAACACTTTATGAGTTGTTGTCTTGGCCTTTTCCCCATGG
This sequence comes from Picea abies, assembly GCA_900067695.1. Taxonomy (NCBI): domain Eukaryota; kingdom Viridiplantae; phylum Streptophyta; class Pinopsida; order Pinales; family Pinaceae; genus Picea; species Picea abies. The sequence goes on along the minus strand of CBVK0100465818.1, from coordinate 11,812 downwards.
AATTTATCATCTTAGGTTCATCTTATGATATATTCCTTTGTGGATGTGCTTGGGATTTGTTCCCAAAGAAATATAGCTTAGATCCTTTCTTCCTTTGATCCATCTTGCCTTTCTTCTTATTGTCCCATTTTTTTTGAAAAGCTAGTCTTCCCTTATTCTACTCATACAAATATTCGACATTCCTTATGGATCCCTTCAAATTCCTAGGCTCATCAAACTAGATTTTATGCTTGTATAATGATGGAAAACCATTCAAGAAACTCTAAATTTTTACCTTCTCATCCTTGATGAAATTCACATACCTCAGAAGCTCCAAGAATTTCTTGTCATTCTCTTCCATAGTCATGCTTCCTACCTTGAGCTCAAAGATTTCTTGCATCTTCTTGTCATAATAGTGTTATGACAAGTACTGCTATTGGATGTATTTCTTGAACTGCTTCCAAGAAACTATCTTCTCATTGATATTCTTAACTTGCTTTATCTGGTCCCACCACATGAAATCTTTCATCTGAAGATGATATATGGAAATCCTTTCTTCCAAATTTGATGAATAATTATGTAGCTGGAAATATTTTCTCATGCCCAATAACTAGGCTTTAGCATCTTCACCCTTCCTATGCTCTCCATCAAATGGTGGTGGCTTGAGCTTCCTAAGCTATCCTTGCAAAATATCCAAATCAAACCTCCTCCTCTAACGTCTGACAGGGAACACACTTAGGATACTCTCTAATCCTTTCATTTTATTCTTTGTATCTTTTCACTTCCCTTTGCAATCTCTTCATTGTCTTATCCAACTTTACATATTCCACCCTACTTCTATGTTCATTGGACTCAGTTTCTGCATTTCCTAGGCTGATATGTAATCCTTTGATTTCATCTTCATGGTTGTAAGAACCTTGTGCATCATCCATCTCTCTAGTCCTCATTTATGAACTTGATATGCTTTTCTTATACCCTTAATTCTACAAAAATGTGCATGTAACAATTACTATTAGAAATTATGCATATCAATTTTATTTAAAATTAATTAGGGTAAATATCCTTCTTCATCTCAATTTATGAAGAATATTGATGTACTAATCCAGATTGAGAGCCTTCTGATGCAATCTCCTCTGAATTAGCTTTCCAATGATTGTACTTGTGCATCATTTTGGGTTTTGAGCTAAAATTTACGGCTTTCTGAATTTTCCCGTTATACTCAATTGTGCCCTTTTCTCACCGGTGCAATCTAGATGAGAGACTATTTTTTTCCACCGATAGAAGAAAACATAGCGGGAACCAATAAAACTTTTATATTGGGCATTGAAAGTATTCCTGATTGTGAGTACACAAAAATTCTAGATTGGTCATCTGGTGCTACCTTAAAATTTTACATCAACATGGATTTTCCAACTTTGCCAACTTTGTCCTTTTTATGTTTCCTTTGGACTTGGGATTTGTAGCGAAAATTGTTGTCTCCCAAATGGAGAAAAATTGGGAAATCTTTAGTAAGAAAAATTTGTCTAGTTAACTGAGGATGTAGAATGCCAAGTAAATATTTTTTTTCTAGATTTGTGATCTATGGTACTTTTTCCTCCTCTGAAGATCTAAAAAATCCCTAAAAGGTGGCCTGGAATAGTGCATTTTGGCATGTTTTTGCATCCCTAGTCCAAAACCATTGGAATATGGCCAAAATATCCACTAGGTTTCACCATGTCTTCCTTCCTAACTCACTATAAAAAAATCATTAGCAATAGGGCCTCTATCAAGGAGTACCACCCTATTCTTTGAAAACCATTAATTTGCATTTTTTGGAAATTTGGAGCAGAATTAGAGAGTGACCCTCATTGAAACTTTTGTACTCCTCATCACTGCAGACATACCCTTAAATTTTCATCTAATTTTGAGTTTTTCTGCTTTTGTTATGGCCAAAACAAGATTTTGGCTCCAGTTTTTTTTTTTTTTTAAATATTCTTCATCTTTCTCTTCACTGATTTGGCATGTCACCCTCGTTTCTTCTCTTCTGTAACAAGTTTTTCTTCTATTCTTTATCAGATCGCACAGTCTTTATTTTCCTATCACACCAAATAAATATTGGTGCGTCGATATATTGCATGACCAAATTTTATCCATCATGCGAAATAAATTTTGGCGCAGCGATATATCACATCCCATAATTTTACCTCGTGTGACGTTTTTATTGCACCTCATAAATTTATTTATCGCGCCGGATAATTTTTCACTACACAACGTATTGCATTCCATAATTTTAATCCATGCAACATCTTTATCGCATTTATAAATTTATTTTACGCAATGTATTGCACTTAATATTTCTTTGTGTGATAAATTGCATTGCAAATTTTTGTTTTTTCGATTTCTTCAAGTTTTTCTTCTAAGTCCTTCTCTCCATCCTTCCTTATTTCTCACACTTTCTAAAACTATCTTCTTGCAATGTATCGCACTATAAAATTTTATGGTGCGATACGTTGCACCTTTCAAAATTTTCTTTATCACGATAATGCTCCTTTCTTTATCACATCTCTTGAGACTTTCTTCTTGTGTGGTGTATCGTACCAAAATTATTTTCATGCGATACACCACGCTAGAACAATTTTTTTTTTTTTGCATGATATGCAATCTTTCGAAAAAAGATTCAATTTTATTTTCCAAGTCTCGGGTCTACTTCCTTGATACAAAAATTGTGTAGCATGAAAAATATTTTCATGTGATACACATTGTATTGTAGAAAAAATATTTTCATTCAATACATAATTTTCTGAATTTTTTTCTACGTAAATAATCTTTGTTCCTCCTTTGTAGTGTATTGCACCAAAAATATTTAGGTGCAATACATTGCATCACAACAAAATTATTTTTATGCGATATATAAACTTCTTCTAAGTTTTAAGAAAATTTTCTAAGTTTTTAACTTGTCTTTCTGGGCGAGAACGTTGTATTGCATGAAGAATATTTTCATGCAATAAACACGATATTGCACGAAAAATATTTTTGTGTGATACACACATGGAATTTACGAGTATGTTTGAAACTTAATGTGTTTTTATGAATTTTGAGCTCGCGACTGTAGTGGTTGTCGTAGAAACAATAGAATTCGCGTTTTGAGCCAAGTTCGACCACTTATATCGAAATAAACTCATGGAAATAAATCTAATACAAAATCACAAATTTGGGATTTTTATGCCCACTTTTACACAAGAAAAAATTGTTTTTCTACAACATACCCATACATGCCTGGTGTTGCAACCATGGATTTGATACCAATTGTATTGTACCCATTACCATGAAAAAAGGAAATACTTCGATGCCCATTACAAATAAATGCATGCAACATGATAAAAAAGACATTAATTTTAAATTTTCGAATGCATTCCATTTAAGCATACACGAGAACATAAAAACACTCATCACATAGAGTAAAATGCAACAATAAAGCATAGCATTAAACTGTAAATAAGAACAATGATAAAAACACTAATCTTAATGAACAATGCATGCAACTGGTTGTAGGTGACGGATGTTCCACCTAACCAGATACTATGCTTCTCTAGTTCTATTAGAAGCAGGTCACCCTCAAGTTGTGGCTATGAATCCACAAGAAAGAATGGCTCCTATGGCTAACTATTGTCCACTCAATAGCTCGATACCCAATAAAAGCTCACAACAAGTTAATTCCTACAGTAATTCCAATCCACCAACTCTCTTTCCCCTCAACCTGCACAACCCAAGGATCCCCTTCTCTACCACACAATCCTCAAGCTATCCCACACATGTTGGATAGGAAATCTTCCAGTTGGGGACTTCAGAAATTCCAACTGTAACAAGAATGCCCACGATAGTAATTTCACTTGATCTTGGGTAGTTTCCTTGACAAAAAATCATTCATAGGCTTATAAATCTAACTCTCCATGCATTTTCCAGATCCAACAAGCTATCCTCAACACCTACTATGGTTTTCTTCTCTTCCCAACATCCATAACTCTCTTTTCCTATCCTCTCCCTAGCTATAATCATTGTCCTCTCTTTATACTTGAATTTCCTTTTCTTGTCACATGCATGCTTTGACTCTCACACTTCCCCAAAATGATTGTGCCCATCCCATGCTCTAATAGCTAGGTGAAATGACTCTTCCACCCACCTCTGACATGCTTGTACTTAACCCATTCTTCAATAACTAGGTGAGATGAATTTTCCCACCAACCTTTTACATGCATCCAATGATTGGTTTGATAAGTCAAAGGAGGTAAATATTAATAATAAAATAATTTAGAAAAGTGGCTTGGGTTTATTAGGCACGTCAGATCCCCCCCCTGGGACCCCCTTTAGCCCCCCCTTTCTTGTGGAAACTTAGCCCCCATGACTTCGTCCTTAGTCGTTTGTAGGTGGTGATGTATTTTATTTTATTATTTTCAATGTACATTGTTTATATATTACATTGCTTGTAACACAACCATACATCATATTTACAAATATACATCGCTAATCTGGGGTGTTATAACAAATGTAATGAGATTTTTGATTTTTTAGAAACTATTTTATAATGCCAACAAATAATTTGTCGAGTTATGTAAACGAATCAAAGGTACTCTATTAATATCGAGTTTGAGAACACCAAGGATGACATGAGTGTGCAAACTGAGAATGGTTTGGAGTCTAATACAAATTATAAGTGAGATCCTTGAGAGATATCTCAAATATGGTGAATTTTCAAAGGGCTTGAGAATAGTTTTAGAGTGAGAAGGCCCGAAGCATATTAGGTAGTAAGACTAAAAGGAGAATTCAATTTATTGATAAGATGTCGACATGGAGGATGCATGAGTGATAACATCACCTTGGAGGTCACCACATGAATACAAATGCATTCGAATGAGATAAGACAAAGTATGGGTTGTAAGAGGCATTGGGTATCGATGTACCAAAGAGAACCCAGAAAATGTACAATGAGTGGTGAATGACATCATTGAGATGATGAGAAGGGGCATAATGCATATTGCAAGGCAATGATTGTTATCACATAAAAATGGTCCACCTAGAACAAAATTCTAGGTGTACTGAAATACTCCAACAATAGTATGGGTATCATGACTTTTACACCATATCCCCTTTAATTAACTTTGGGAACCCTTTTCGTAAAGTTAATTTCACTCATAAATTCATAAATATCCCCTTTAATTAACTTCAGGAACTATTTCCCTAAAGTTAATCCCACTTAATTAAGTCATAAATGCTTTTTATGACTTTGCCTCCCATTTTTAATTTAGAAAAGGAAAAATATGAGAGAAATTCCATATTTTTCCTATAAAACAAGGAGAGGTCTCCCCCCATTTCATTCCTCTTGCTCTCATTTTCCCTCGTTGTGTATTTTTTCCCTAGGTTTGTCCCTTTACCGCTGAAACCCTAGTTTCTTGAGGAGCACACTATTGCATCCATCTATAACCAAAGGAAAGATCAACTACAACCACACACTCAAGGAAATCAAAGAACCCTTCGAAGGAGAGGCCACTAGAATATCAACACCTTCAAGAGCTCTCCACCAATGATATTGTGAAGTCTACCATTTGGGTAATGGATTCATTTATTCTTTGGTCAAATAATTGTTCTTGTCTTTTATTTTTTTGTTGCATTTTACTTCCATCTACATGAATAACATAGATTCTAGAATAAAATAGTTCATTGAAAGCTAGGGTTTTAGTTTTCTAACTCATTTATCTGTAATCTTGTAGCAACCACAAGGTTTGCAAAGTTTCTCACTCCGTTTGTACATTTGCACCAATAGAGTGGCGACTCCACTATGGATCTGAGCCAATATCAAGATCCTTGATTGTGGGTGTGTGGTAAATGGGTTTATTTGTTTTTTATGAGTTTTTTAGGGTTTTCTGTCTTCTTGTAGCTTTATGTGTTGTGTTTTCAAGTGATAGGGGATAGAAACCACAAAGGAATCCCACATAGTCAAGATCCCAGGTGCAAGAGACCCCCTAGATACTATCACACTTATTGGGGTCAACAAGTGCATTGACTAATGCATCAACAAGGTCCAGTTCCTTTGTTGAGCAATGCAGGAAACATGGTACCATTCTTCATGGTCCAACACACTTTTTGAGGTAACTTTCTGTAGGGTTAAAAACTTTATTTTTTCTCACTTTTGTGTGTCTACGGGGTTTCTATTTAGGGCATGTGAATGATTAGTTAGATTTTAATTTGTAGGTTTGGCTTAAAACCCTTAAAAATCCAAAGGATTGAGGAACATACCCCCCTATGGTTTTACTACCTTTTATTCAAGAGTTTTTTTGAGGGTTTGACTCTCTGTTTGTTCTCTGCAAATAGGTTGTATTTACATTTCAATGGTTGTTTACATCTATAGGTTTCTTTTCTTGCAATTCATTTCATTTTAATTTGAAAAATCAAAAGAGACATAGACATATAGGTTAGGGCATATAGATAGTTGCATTGCGATTTTTTTAATTGTCTGCTATAGTGATGGACCATTTAATTTTTTCTATTACAGAATGCTCATGTAGGTCAGATTTGCATAAACCCTTAATGAAAAAGAAAAAGGCAACTTAGGACCGCCATTTTTTTTTTCCACTCCAATAGGGATTTTTCTCATTAGTAAATCTGATTTCATGTAGGATTGTTTAAGAAAGAATTTTTATGTTTGAAAATTTTGAATTTTTATGCAAGTTATTTCTGTTATAATTAAATGAAAAATCAACATTTCGTACTTTAGTTAAATTACTTGCATATTTATTTATATTTTATGTCAATACCATTTCTATTTTAAGCATTCAATTTCAACATTTTAATTTTACTCACGTCACAAGCACACAAAATCACACCTTAAGTTATATGATTGGTTCATGATGCCAATCTCAGCCTTAAAATAAACCAATTAACTTAACACACATTTAAGGCCCCTTGGGCATCAAAAATAAAATTGTATTTAGGTTAGGACCCCGGGGATAGGAATCCAAATAATTCCCCTTGGACACTTACACTTGAGACATAGAAGTTGACCTTTTTGTGAGCCAAAATCATTTCTATAGAACATGGTCCCAACCCGTTTGGTAACATCTATTCTCTTTCAAGGTGGATAATCCTAAGGTCTGGATTGGAGGTGTGATTGAGACTCCTTGTGTTGGAGTTACTTCACACACACCTAGGATTTATTTTTCCTAAGGATTTTCCTTGTTTATTAGTCATAATCAGTCATTAGCCAGTCTCCTATATTTTAGGGGAGAATATTCCACATGGAGAATATTCTCTTTCAGTTGGCACTTCAGTTTGACTAGTTGAGTTGAGTCTAGATGCTGCATTGGTTTTGTCACCATGCAACATTGGGATCATCACCATGATAATGTGCACTTGCCTTGGGATCATCACCAGACTGGCACATTACCCTTGATTCCCTGATATACTCCTCACTACACACTATTCTGTTAGTTAACTGAAGACTGGTTGACTAGTTAACTCAGCTAGGTGGCAGTTCACTCCCGTAACTACCTGAGAGACTAGAATAGGTGGCAGTTCACTCCCGTTACTGTTGGTGTGTGTCCATATCACTCTATACCACTACTATGGCACATTGGTTTTCCTCAAGTGCACGTTCATTGAGTTACATAGAGTATATCATGTGTAAATTATTCATTATTCACAACGGTTAATGAGAATTCTTCCATTCTCTCTCTCCTTCTTGTTCTTTCTCAATTTCTCTCTGCAAATGTGTGTATTATTTTCTAGCTAGATATATTATGTGCAGGTTCAACACATTTACATGGTATCAAAGCCGACAAACTGCTAAGCAAAAGCTACACCAAAGTTTTTGCAGGTACAAAAGATTGAAGACAACAGAAAGATGGATTTCCAAAAAGAATTCATTCTTAAACCTTACAACTAATTTGCATGGGAGGAGAGAATAATGATTCATCTCCAAACTAGAGGATTGTACAAGTTAAACTTGAATACAAACACATAAGCGACATTATCCATAGAAAAATCCAAGTATTTAAATCGCATGGATGAAGCACTCAGAACAATTTGCAGTCTTATTTCTTCTGATCTCCTTTTTCACATATCTTCTTGTAAGACCCCCAATGAAGCCTGCACCACCTTGTAAGGGCTCTTTGGAAAACAAGATGATATCAAGGGACACATGATGGAGGTGGAGCTTCTCATATTGGATCCAAAAAGCTTCGACAATATCCAAGATTTCTTTACAAAATTCAAAGATTTACTGTCACAACTCAAAACTTTCGGGGTTGAAAAATCTAAGGAGGAGAAACAATTGGTTCTCACCATTCTCTCCAAACTTGGTCCTGAATTCTCTGTGTTTGTATCAACATTCCATACTTTCAGATTCACCTCTGGAGCCACCTGAAAGATGCCTTCTCTTGAGGATTTGATCGAATCTCTGACACAAGAGCAAACCAAGCTCATCAACATGGGCAAAATCAAAGGCCCAAAGGCGCATGCACTTACTGTGCAAGATGGAAACTATCAACATTAGAAATATAAAGATAAAGACAAAAGTAAAGCTCATGCACATCCGAAGAAAAAATGGTACTCAAATCCCTTCACCGATGCCTTTGGATCCAAAGGTGGAAAGGGAAGAAAAGGGGAGAAATGCACGTACTGTCACAAATGATTCCATCAAGAATCCACAAGCATGAAAAAAAAATAGATATAATGTCTCAAATACTTCTGAAAAACAACCTTGGAGATTGCATCCCTGAGGGTGCCAAGAAGAAGAAGCCAAAATATCTGAATCCCAAGAAAGGAAATTCTAGCCATGCCTTGATTGCCATCAATTTCTCTCTCGATGCTTGGATTGTGGATTCAAGAGCATCACATCACATGGCTACCCCAGAAGCAGTCTATTCTTCATTGGATGCATGCAAAGTTCCTCCTATTCCGATGGGGGACAACTCTTCCGTCGAAGTCACCGACAAAGGAAGGATTCAATTCACCAATGAAAACTTTGAGAATGTGCTGCATGTTCCCAAACTTTCCGTCAACCTTCTCTCCGTGTATCATATAACGAATTCAGGCATCGAAAATAAATTCATATTCACACCAAATGTTGTGGACATCTATGACATGCAAACCAACTCCATGGTTGCTATTGGTGAGGTAAATCATCAGTCTAGATTGTATACATTTTTTGAATTCATTGAACTTGGTTCTGCTTTACTGCTTACTCATGCTGATGAAAGTAGTAGGATATGGCACAAAAGGATTGGACATTTGAATTTTAGATACATGCAACAACTTAGCAAGAAAATATTGGTTGATGGTCTACCAGACATCCATTTTTCCAAGGGAGTGTGTGAGGGATGTGTTCTCAGAAAACACCCTTAAGAGAAATTCGACAAAGGAAAATCTCAGAGAGCTTCCGCTTCCACGCCTTTAGATTTGATCCACAATGACCTTATGAGTCCTTTTCTGCATCCATCGATCAACAAAGCGAGGTTTGTTCTCATTTTTTTTGATGATTTCTCACGTTTTACATGGATTTACTTTCCTAGGAAAAAATATGAGGTCTTTCAACACCTCAAATATTTCAAAGCCCTGGTTGAGACATAGTCCAGAAAGAATATCAAAGTCCTCCAAACTGATAACGGGGGAGAGTATGTCAATTATGAGATCCATGATCTTTTCCATGAGGCAAGTATTCAGTTGCAACATAGTTCCTTATACTCCGCAACAAAATAGAGTTGTTGAGAGGAAAAATAGATCTCTAAAGGAGATGGCATCTTGCATGCTGCATGCAAAGTCACTACTAGAAAGACTATGGGCCAAATCAATTAATTGTGCAACATACATCCAAAAAAAATCTCCCCATAGATCTATCAAGGATAAGACCCCTATGAGGTTTGGAGTGGCCTCAAACCAGAAGTGACCCACTTTCACATTTTTTGTTCACATGCATGGGCCCAGATTCCCTATGAAACGAGGAAGGCACTTGATCCACATAGCACTGAGTTCATTTTTGTTGGATACCCCGATGATATGAAGGGATATAGGCTTATTGATATTTCCTCAGACTGGATCATCATTGAGCACAATGTCCAATTCTAGGAAAGTGTTTCGCATGCACCTTGTTAACGCTCTATAAATTCCCATAGGTTGTCGGAGTAGAAGAAATTTACAAGAGGCAACTTTATCCAACCACTTCAAAACTGGAATCTAGCCCTACCAGCTTCAGAGAGGGATCTCTCTATATGATTTACCTATGTTTTAACTTTAAGATATTAGGCGAGTTAAACAAAATACGATTGAAAAGGTTTGTTGTTGTTTTTGTTAAGTTGGCTGAAAAGGGTTTACGCCTTCGTTGGGCTATGGGGTCTGTATTATAAAGACATAAATCTAAACATAAACTAAAAGATTCTTTTCACAGGGCAAGATAATGCATTCATTGGATTCTCTAGCAGTAAAGTGATGAATAGCAGAAAATATGAGAATATCAATTAAAGCAAAGAAGCATTTAAGAATTTATTCGTATTAATATTAGAAAGATAAACATTAAGATCTTTCAAAGCTGGAAATAGGGTATACAAAGATAAATCCTGCAACAACCGCTACTTTAAAAGATTAGATTAGAAAACAATATGACAACTGAGAGAGAAAAACATTTAACATAGAAGAGAAAACATCACCAATGAATAACACACGAGAATCTTGTGAAACGTCGCTTTATATTACTGGAAGATCTCTTGATAAAAATTACACTCTCTCTGGCTTGCAAGGCATAAAGATCAACCCTCGGTGCTTCAAAGTTTGAAGTATTTATAATAAAAAATTACATACGATCCTGTCATTAAAGATCAGGACGTGGCAATTCTAAATTTAGCTAACTAACTCAACAAAACAAAAATTCAGGAACTGTTTGATGATGTGTTGAAACTTCATGCTGATTTCTAGGGTAAACCATTTGTGAGGCCTCTGCACGACCTCGTCTGAATGGATAGCTGACTAGGATTGGATACCTCATCTCCTACTCGATTATATTGTAAAGCTCTTCCCATTGAAGGTGACTGGGAAATATGACTTTGAGAAGTCTTCGGTATACTTCGCCCATCTCTGTATACTTGGAAAAAGTAGGCTTGATGATGAAAATGTACCAGATCTCGTGCTGAATGCTGATGTCCGAATGTAAATCTTCTAAGAATGCCTTGCTTGTGATACTGCCTTGTATTCCTGAGAATTTCGAGCTATCTTTAGCCACAATGGCTAGTTTCTTTTTGTAATCAGAAAGTGTCATTAACTTGTCATTTATGACTCTTAAACCGAGAAGGCCTTTCTTCTGCAGAGCTTCAATTTTACTGAAAAAATCTTTGCACTCTTATGTCGATGGTCTGGACCCTTTCCTCCAACTATAACATCAGTCCTCTTTTGGTCAGGACCCTCTTGACCTCAAGGATGGTCTCCGTCCTATCTTCAATTTTCAAATTCTCTAGCTCTTCTCTAGTTTTTGAATTAAGGAATTTAATGATCTCAGTGGCTTCTATGGGCATCTCTCCTAGTTTTGCTCTTATTTTCTCAATTGCCTCCTTGCTTCCCTGCACTAGTTCATTCTGCTCGAACATGATTTGTATCATAGGCCAAATTTCATTTACATACTTGGTAATATCCATCCAGACACTTTCCTTGACCTCAACAAGTGTTTTTCCTGCCACTGTTTGCTTTTGAAGCTGTTGCAATTCCTATTTGAGATGGTCTGATGTTTGCTTCTTCTTGGAGTAACTGGTTTGGTAAGAAGACTTGATTTCCTGAAGGTTCTCAACCTCCTTTTTAAGTCTGCTAATCTTTGTCTCTT
>CBVK0100465817.1:0-17360 GCA_900067695.1 Picea abies | reverse complement strand
CGATATCTCTGTGCATTTCTTTATTATATCTCTACTCTCATTTCGTGTCGAAAATAATCTGGATTAGTTGTTGATCGCCTTTCCAAGTATGCTCATTTTTGTGCCCTTCAACACCCATTTACAGAATCCACAGTGGCTCAACTCTTCATGGATCAGGTCTTCAAGCTTCATGGCATGTCGCACTCTATTGTTTCTGATCGCGACCCAACTTTCACAAGCAATTTTTGGCAAGAACTGTTCAAGATACAAGGCACAGAATTGCATCTCAACACAGCTTATCATCCCCAAACTGATGGCCAAATGGAAGTTGTCAACAAGTGTTTGGAAATATATTTGAGGTGTTTTTCCTCAGAAAAGAAAAATTAGTGGGCTCAATGGTTACCCCTAGCTAAATGGTGGTACAACACTTCATACCATACAGCTACACGCATGACTCCTTTTGAAGCAGTATATGGACAGAAGCCACCTTCAGTTCTCTCATACTTACTGGGTCCCTCGAAGCTCCAGGAAGTTGGCCTAACACTTACAGCTCGAGAGGCTATTCTTTTTACCCTCAAAGAGAATTTTTTCATGGCACAGAATTGCATGAAGCAACAAGCAGATCAAGGTCGCTCTGAACGTCAATTTGTAGAAGGGGATCAGGTGTTTCTTCAACTGCAACCTTACAAGCAAACTTCCCTCAAGGCCGAGCATTGTCAGAAGCTAGTGCCCAAATTTTATGGTCCTTATACCGTGCTCAAGCATGTGGGACAAGTCGCCTATTAGTTAGCTTTGCCCATCCATTCGAAGCTACATCCTGTTTTTCATGTTTCATTCTTAAAGAAGGTGATTGGAGCTAAGTGCCAAATTCAAACCAACCTTCCAGAGTTAGTTGAAGAAGGATCCATTTGGATACAACCAGAAGCAATTTTGGACCAGCGTGAGCGTCACCTACATCGGAGAACCATCAAAGAAGTGCTAGTCCAGTGGAAAGATACAACTCCACTAGACGCCACTTGGGAACCAGCTACCATTCTGCAACAATTTCCTCATCTTAAGCCTTGAGGACAAGGTTGTTTTTAAGGGGGCAGACATGTTAGGGTCCTAACCCACACATAGGTATAACAATATATTCGGATGTAATAAAGGTAAATATTAATAAAACCTTTCAATAAAATAGAATAAGGCGGATGTAAGAAGACCTAATAGAAGCTTCCGCTTCTAGAAGGATCTTCCTCTAGATGCTTCTTTTTAGTATAAATAGGAGTCGAGGGTATGAGAACCCTAGCTTGGAATATTGTTGTAATAGAGCTCTGATCAACTGGAGGTTGCCCCCTCGAAGAGGCCCGTGAACATTACTTTCATATTCAAAGTGTTATTTCTGTTGTTATTCTTATATCATTTCAGTGTTATTGTGGTGAATGCTCTGGTTATATTGTTGTTATTCTGCCATTACTAGCATTTTATTTCTGTTATGCATACATTTTATATCTGATATATTACATATGGGTTGAGTTAGTAGAACATTGGAGTGGAAATCCACAGAGAATTAACTCTGGAGTATGTCTACAGCTTGTTTTATTAAATTACTGCAGTAAACATTTAGAGGAATTTCAGGGGTAATGTGAAGTTGAGCCTCTTTGGAAATTTTGAAAATAATCAAATCAAAAAAATTTGGGTATTTTTCTGTACGATGACGTCAGCATGAAGTGGAAGCCATGTGTTAGCGAACATGGTAGAAGAAATATGTGTACTTCCATGGTGGAAGGTACATGTTGGACCGGATGACAGTTGGCGGGTGATGTGGAGCCATGTGGCAGGTTAAGTGTTAGTCCCACAAAAATGTGGTAAGATATTGGAATTTGTTTAAGTGTTAAGATATCACGAGTCTGCATAGATGGAAAAATGGTTAAGTGCTGGGACTTCTTAGACGGACTTATGAAAGGAAGTTACAAGTTTATGAGTCTGGTTATCCATGAGTCTGCGTAGATGGAAAAATGTCTAAGTGTTGAGACTTCTCAAACAAAATTATGAAAGGAAAGATTACAAGATTATGAGTCTGTGTTTCTGCGAGTCCATGTAGATGAAATAAAAACCGTTAAGCATTGAGACTTCTTGGACGAAGTTATGAAAGGAAGTTTACAAGTTTATGAGTCTATGAGTCTGCAAGTCCATGAGTCCGTGAAGGAAAAAGAAGTTAAGTGTTGGTAGCGGGTTCATGGAAGGTATGAAGAAGAGATATGACTAGATTCACGATGAATCCATTAAGACATATCAATGGCAGAGATCTAATCAAGAAATGATCGAACAGTTGTTGAGAAATGTTGTTATGTTGCACGTGCTAATGAATATTCCTTCATTATTTTTCCACCATAACTTTCAGCTTAGAGCTCGGATTGGGGAAAATGAATAGTCATTGGAAATATATTGAGAAGTAGAAGAGATATGTCGACCAAAAGTTTTGATTTGGGCACTATATTTTCTTCAAAAATGATAAAAGTGAATTTTGTAGCAGTGAAATAGTGGAAATTGCAACTTGTAATTGTTGTAACTATTCACTCAAAACTCAGATTGAGACATGAGGATAGTCATTGGAAATTTGTTTCGAAAATGAATGCATTTAATAAATCCTACTTAAGATTAGTGCATTAAAATCTTCATAATTTAAAATGAAGAATGACCTATAATTTAATTGACAAATAATTTGCAATATGCTTAATTCTAACAACAATTATTGCATGCACATTCTTGCAAAATTAGAGATACAGAAAAGTAGAATTTAGTTCCTACATGAGAACTAGAGACATGGAGGATGCTCAAGGGTTTTATAGCCATGAAGAAGAAATTGAAGGTCTGTATGCCAACATGGGTATTGCTGAGATTGAGTTTAATGGGAAAAGAGACAGCCAGGGGACTGTAACAATGAGAAGCACGCAAAAAGAAGTGTCAAATTATAGGGCCGATAATGAGAGGATCATGAAGGCTCAATATGAGATACTTCAAAACCTAAATATACTACAGAAGTAAGTTAATAAGGACTCGGGCACACAGAAAGAAGCTAGTGCTCAACAAGTATCATCATCAAGGTCCCATAGCAAAAGCAATGATCATGGGATTCATAGGAAGTCAAGAATCATGGGTAGACGCCATCATTCTCCAAGGTATTCCACCAGAAGAATGCATGCAAGTTCAGTCCTAGGGAGCATCCCAAGGGTGTCTCTTGTTCGGAGGAAAAGAAGAAGACCTGAGGCAGACATATTGCAAGGTGAGCTTAGGAAGATTAAGCCACCAAATTTCAATGGTGAGTACGAGAAAGGAGAAGAGGTAGAGGCCTGGCTGTTGGAAATGAAGAAATATTTCCAGCTACATGATTACCCATCTCGGGTAGAAGCTATAATTTCCATATACCACTTGCAAGGGAAGGAAATTGTTGGTACTAAGATCTGCACCTGATTGATAAGGGCAGAGCTAGGCCACCTCAGTTGTGGGAATTATTGGTTTTTATAAGTTTGGTTTATTTGTTTTGATGGTCAGCTGATAGATGAGGTTCAAGGGCAGGGTTCTAGTTGGACTATTCCACAATATTCACCACAATGTTTCCATTATTCAGTGGCATGCATTATGGTGTAGCAAATAAATATATAAAAGTAGGGATGATTTTAAGGATGGAAATTTATTTTAAAATGTAGAAACCTTGACGAATCTTACTAATCCTTCATATGCCAAATATAAATGTTTGGTGATATTTTTGTAAAAACATTCAAATTTCTAAGGATTTTATATAGTTTGTATAAACTTTTGGCGATTTTTAAGGTAAAATCATTTTATCCTATAGAATTTGGGCAAATCGTTTTTAGAATAGCGAATCTTTCTTTTGGAAAAACCATGGAAAATTAGTCCATGAGCGAAATTTAGCCCCTAAAATCATCCCTGTATAAAAGTAGAACAGAAAACACTGACAAGCATACAATTTGTCACTTGCATCTAGAAATTGTATATCTAACACATTGCATTAAACCTAAAACAATACTTGGAATACATTTATCAACAGGTTGTAAGTGCATTAGTTGAAAGAGAAAGAATATTTTCTTTGCAAAACATTTAACATGCATCCAAATAACAAGAAAAGACAAGCAAGATTGAGAAAGACAGTCTATTCACCATAAATTATATTCATTGAGTAGAAAACTTTGCAGATATTACACTTCATAAGCCCAGTCTATATCTTGGTAGCTTGATGCACCCCAAAAATCTAAACCCCTTTACATTCTCATATTCTTCTATTTATCCACCAAAGGGATTCGAATACCTATCTTTGATCTTAAATCATATGTTTAATCTCTTCATTACATTCAGATTTGTAGGTCTTAAACTTCACCATTCAATTATGATTACTAATCAAGATCACTTCTTTACATTGGGTGAAGTAGAGTTTAGATGCTAATTTGTAGGGATAACTTCCTCTTTTTTGGGCCCATAACTTCGACCTAATCAAAACATTGTTTTTATCAAAAAGATATTTTATTACAACTGGTTTTAGTATCTCAAACTAAAACAAAAGGTTCTCTAACTAAAACTAAAGTCACTGTTGATAACAAAAGTGTAGGAGTTGCACAACAAAAGTCTTCAAAGGTTGGAACATTTTTTAACCTCACATGGATCCACGCGTATGCCACTAACTGAAGAAAGGCCTTCAATACTAGAGAAAAACTTGCACAAGCTTCAGAATTTCCTACCTTTTAACAACACACACTTAGATTATTTCCTTTAAGAACATGCAGGTCTTTTGATGTTTTTTCTACAACTTTTGGTACTTTTTATGTAACTTTGAATGTTGCATCTCAAGTGTTTGATTTTGTTTTTGCAGCTCTTGAATATGTTGCCTCATATTTTCATTATGTTGTTTGAGGGTTTCCACATGTTGTTTATTGTCCTCCATTTCCTTCTTGTCTTCAACTTTAGGCTTGATATTTGTTTCCATTTTTAAGTTCATGCTCTTCATCAACATTAGGACTATTGAGATCAATGGAGAGATTAGTTTTCCTAGGTATCATCTCACACATGGGCTTCCTCTCAGGTTTGTCTCTAATGTTGTCTTTCACAAGCTCATGTGCCTTCAACATTTCCCTCCCTAACTTTGGTTTGGTATCTTCTAAAACCTTCTCTAGGACATGCTCTGTTTCTGGACCAGTCTCTTCTAAATATTGCTCTAGGTCTGGATCTATGGTGTACTCTATTTCCAAATCAGAAAGCTTAATACTTGAGCCCTATCCCTTATTGCTCTTATTTTTTGTCTTGCCCGTTAGAATTTCCTTCAAAGTTTGGTTGGCCATTTCTTCCATGTTGGTAAACCCAAGGGTCTCTTCTCCAGTATCTTGATCTTCTATTACAATCAATTTATGCTCCTTGAGGGATGGATTAAACAAGGATTTGGAGTTTATCCTCAACTGGTTGGTCAACCTAGTCTTCCGATTTGGTTTACTTGGCATTTATGGGACATGTTTCCCCTTTTTCTTTCTACCCTATTTTTCCTCAGGAGGCTCTCCAATCTATGTGTCATATGGCACAAATTCAACTACATCTTCTTCAGGGATAACCTACATATTATTTTTTTGTTTGCTTGGTTTCAATTTAGGATATTTTTCTACCTGCATAACAGTGGGTATGGGTTCAACCTATAGTTGCTCAGGAGATCGTTGGACTACTAGACAAACCTGTTTTTTACCCTTTCTGACATATACTTTATCATCTTCTATGGCCCTTTGTTTCACTGTGGATGACCTCAGTTGCCTCTAAGGTATTTCATCCTTTTCTGGAGTGATGGATCTTTCTTTGACATATCTGGTCCTTCCTTTTGCAGGTAGGGTTTGTTCTTTGGAATGTTGGATGGTTTTTTATGAACTTCCAGGCTCTATTGAAACCTTAGTTTCCTGGGGAACTTCAATTTCATGTTCTGATGGTTGATTTTCATTTGGCTCTTCATCCTACAACCCCAGAGATATTAGATGTTCTGACCAAGAAATTCCCAATTCACTGAGAGCATAAATAACTAGTATTTTTATAAATCCCTGATGGTAGAGGCTTTTGTGAGCATTTTTTGGATAGTTCTTGACTCGTTTGGACATCTTGGTTAGGCTTTTGAGAAGTTCGAATGGGAGATTCATCCCCTTATCACCATTTAGATGCATGAGAAATCTGAGATGATAGCAATGGAAAATCGAAAAACTACCCTCTCCAGTGATGTACCTATGAATTTTCGATAGGATGCCTCTCCATTCTTCTCTCAGCCATTCGATCGAGATGACTTGGCTCCAATATAGGCTCTGATGCTCTGCTACAAGGAACTGGTTGAACATCTCAGCCGATAACTTCCCTTTCTTGAACCACCTCTCACCACCGATAGGGAAAGAACTTGCTATATCAATAAAATGCTTCATTACATGGATGATTACATCCTCAACTTGTGTCTGGTATCCATCAAAATTTTCTGCAAAAATTAGAGCAATTTCTGTATGGTGTCCATTGAAATCACAAATGAAATTGTACCACTCAATATGGATGAATATGTCCTTGATCTTTGGTATGGCTTCGAACAACTTGAACCCTGTTCGTTTTCCCCTCTGAAGTTGCTAGCACTCTCATGGTGGTATCATCATACCCTAGCTTCCCTTTGTTAACAATGGTGGCAAAGACCATGCACCACTTAGGGTTCGCTCAATATCTACAATGAAACATACATGGGGAAACAATGCAAACGATTTCAAGGGTAATAGGCAACATGAGCACGATTTGGGTGTCAATGGACTTTAATCAAACTTTAAAATATGTTTAATTCATGAAAACTTATAAAACCAGAGTCTGTCTGTTGATTGCAAGAATGTTGGCATTCTTGCAATCAACACTTTTACACATGTAGACCTAGGTTAACTATTTTTTTATGCATCGGTGATATAAAACATGGTGATAGGACTTGTCCAAACATTCTTGCAATCAACACTTTTACACCTAAAGGCCTAAGTTAAATCTTTTGTGATCCATTAGTGATATAAAACATGGTGACAAGACTTGTCCAAACTCGAATCAAGACCTGAATCAACCTTATAGAAAGCAAAAAAACTAACATTAAACGAAAATGGGAAGACATAAAACAAAATAACTTAACACACAATGAAGAAGAAAGACTAACTAAGAGCTAGGTTGATAGATGAATAGGTTGTTTTCATGAGTAGAAGGGAGAGGTGCAGGCCTAAGATCTAACAACAACCATGTGGTGGGAGAAACTTAAGCAATCGAAGAACCTTGATGAGAAAATAATCCCATGGAAGCAATTCAAAGGATATTTCCAAGACAAATATTTGTCTAAGCATTACTATGAAAGAAAGATGAAAGAGTTCTTTGAACTCAAGTTGGGAACCATGAAAATGGAGGAATACGAGAAGCGGTTCTTTGAATTGTTGAAGTATGTTGACCTCATCAAGGATGAGAAAGTCAAAATCCAAATATTTCTAAGTGGCTCTTGTGGCTAGGGAGTCCTTAGAACCCTAGCCACAAGAGCCATAAGAATCTCTGATAATGAACACTTTGAAAAAGAAAAAGATCACCTCTCCAACATTTTCAGAAAAATTGGATATAATAACAAAGACATTAAAAATGCAATCAATAAAGCCAAAGAAAAAATGAACATAACACCCAAACCCCCTGATAACCAAACCCCTAATAACACTACCTGCCTCCCTTTCATCCAAGGAGTAACAGACAAAATCGCTAGAGTCCTCAACAAAAAAGAAATTGAGACATCCTTCAAACCACATGAAACCATCAAACAAAATATGTGATCCGTCAAAGACAAACTTGATCCGCACAAATGCAAAGGAATTTACAAGATTGAATTCTCATGTGGTAAGTGCTACATCGGTGAAATTGGGTGCTCCTTTCAAATTAGAATTAAAGAACATGGAGCCGACATAAAGAATGGGCACATTCGTACATCAGCCTTAGTAGAACACTCACTAAAAACAAAACACCATGTACGCCTTGAAGAGACAAAGATTCTGGCAAAGGGAGATCACCTATTTAAACATCGCATCAGGGAAGCAATTGAAATTCAATGAAACCCTAGCAACCTTAATAGAGATAATGGCCTAGAACTGAATGAAATTTGTCTCCTCTTAATAAAAAGGAACAATAATTAAAACAATCATCTTTAAGAAAACCCTAATTTTTAAAATTAAAAACAATTTTAATTCAATAAATCTAAAAATTAAAGTTTTTCTAAACACTCATTAATCATTACTTATGATCTTTAGAAATTAAATATTTTTTAAAAATAATTTCAAAACAATATTAAAATACTCTCATTAAAAAAATACAACTTTTTATAAGCCTTTTAAATAATAAACAACATAAATATTTAAAAAGTATTGATTAATCCAATAATATAATAAACCCAAGAACTAATTATAAAATAACAATTTGAAAAATTAAAATTAAAACATTATAAAAATAAAAATAAAATAAAATAAAAAAACCTAATTAATTAATGAATAATTAGGGTTCCTCCCAGCTGACATTGAAGCTCTCCTCTATCCATTTAGCATTTATAGGAAACGTCTCTCTTAAATCATAACCTAGGCTTCTTGTCCTGAAGATGGATCCTGATATGGATCCGAAACATCGACAATCCATCAACAAAATTGATTTCTCTATTGATTTGGTTCGAGGAGTTGCCCCAGTGTCTAAGACGCCTTACAGAATGGGTACACTAGAAATAAAGAGTTGGAGATGCATCTTGAAGAGCTTTTGAAGAAGGGGTATATACACCCAAGTGTGTCACCTTGGGGAGCCCTAGTTCATTTTGTGAAGAAGGATGGAACCTTAAGGTTGTGTATTGATTTCAGGCAGCTTAATAAGGTTACCATAAAGAATAAGTATCCTTTGAAACGAATTGATGATTTGTTTAACTAGATGAAAGGCGAAAGAATATTTTTAAAGATTGACTTGAGATTAGGCTATCATCAAGTAGGAATAAAGGAAGAAGACATCAACAAGACAACATTCAGAACAAGATATGGGCATTATGAATTCATGGTAGTGTCATTTGGGCTATCAAATGCCATGGCAATTCCTATGTGCATGATGAATGGAGTGTTCAGAGAGTACCTGGACAAGTTTGTGATTGTGTTCTTAGATGATATCCTCGTCTATTCTAAATAAAAATAAGAACATGCGAAACATTTAATAATGGTGTTGCAAGTTTTAAGAGAGCATAAATTGTATGCTAAGCTAAGTAAGTGCATATTTTACCAAAAGAAGATTCACTACTTGGGGAATATAATTTCAATAGAAGGGATAGAAGTCAATCCTGAGAATATAGAGGTCATTAGAGGAAGGCCAACGCCAAAGAATGTGACAAAGGTCAGATCATTCATGGGTCTTTCCGGTTATTACCAAAGATTCATAAAAGGGTTCTCAAGGATTGCAAGTCCAATCACTTCTTTGCAAAAGAAGGGAGTGAAATTTGAATGGAATTCCAAAGGTGAAGAGAGTTTTCGACAGTTAAAGGAAATATTGACAAGTGCACCAATATTGAAGATTGTCAATCCAAATGAATATTTTTTTGTGTGCACCGATCCATGCAAGGAAGGACTTGGTGGAGTTCTCAATCAAAGGGACCATGTGGTATGTTATAAGTCCAAAAAATTAAAAGAGAATGAGAGGAATTATGCTACGCATGACTTGGAATTAGCAGTGATTGTACATGCATTGAAAATGTCAAGGCATTACCTTATGGGTAAGAAGTTCGAGCCAAGAACAAACCACTATGGTATGAAACATTTTTTTGGGCAGCCAACACTAAATGTCAGACAAACTATATGGCTAGAATTTCTGAGTGAATATGACTTCGAAATTAAGCACATAAAGGGAAAGGAAAATCAAGTGGCCAATACACTTAGAAGGATAGCTCATGATGTGCATATAGAATCCATTAGCATGTATAGGACAGATCTAAAAGAAAAAATTGTTGCAGCAACATATTCAAATCAAAATTATTTAAAAATAAAAGAGACATTACAGCAAGGTAATTTTCAGTAGAAATTCAATTCTTATGAGCTGAAAGAAGATGAGATTTTCATGTAGAAAGGAAAATTATATGTGCCTAACTCTAGTGATCTGAAAATGCAATTTTGGAGGAAATGCACAATGTGCCATATGTCAAGAACCCAGTATATCATAAAACAATTGCAGTTGTAAGAAGCCAATATTTGTGTCTAGGAATGAAGAAAGAAGTGACTAATTACATAGCTAGATGTCTAGAATGCCAAAAGGTAAAGACATAACATAGACATCCAATAGGTTTGATACATACATTGCCCATTCTAGAATGGAAGATGGATGTAGTTACAGTTGATTTTATTAGTAAGTTGCCCAAAACAGTGAAACAACATGATTCCATCATGGTGGTGGTGGACAAATTGACTAAAGCAACACATTTTATTCCAATAAAGACTACACACAAGGCAACAAATATTGCAGATATATACATGAAGGACGTTGTTAGGATACATGGAGTGCCTAAAGCAATAGTTTCATATAGAGATCCAAAGTTCATATCTAATTTTTGGAAAGGTTTGTTCAAAGGTTTTGGAACAAATTTAAATCTTAGTACAGTATATCATCCAGAGTCATATGGGAAAACATAAAGGACTAACAGGATAATTGAGGACATGCTTAGAATGTGTGTGATGGATCAACCATCAAAGTGGGAAGATTATATTCATTTAGTTCAATTTACCTACAATAATGGGTATCAAGCCTCATTGAAGATGCTTTGTTACATGTATATAACTTCCCTTTCTTGAACCACCTCTCACCACCGATAGGGAGAGCACATGCTATATCAATAAAATGATTTGTTACATGGATGATTACATCCCCAACTTCTATCTGGTATCCATCAGAGTTTTGTGCAAAAATTAGAGCAATTTTTGTATGGTGTCCATTGAAAGCACAAATGAAATCATACCACTCACTCCTGATGAATATGTCCCTGATCTCTGGTATGTCTTCGAACAACTTGAACCCTGTAGGATTTTCCCTCTAAAGATGCTAGCACCCTACAATGGTATCATCATACCCTAGCTTCCCTTTGTTGACAATGGTGTCCAAGACCATGCACCACTTAGCGTAATAGGTTCGCTCAATATCTACAATGAAAAATGCATGGAGAAACAATGTGCACGATTTCAAGGGTAATAGGAAACATGAGCGTGATTTGGGTGTCAATGGACTTTAATCAAACTTTAAAATATGTTTAAGCCATGAAAACTCATAAAACCAGAGTCTGTCTGTTGATTGCAAGAATTTTGGCATTCTTTCAATCCACACTTTTACACATGTAAACCTAGGTTAACTCTTTTGTGATGCATCGGTGATATAAAACATGGTGATAGGACTTGTCCAAACATTCTTGCAATCAACACTTTTACACCTAAAGGCCTAGGTTAACTCTTTTGTGATCCATCAGTGATATAAAACATCATGATAGGACTTGTCCAAACTCGAATCAAGACCTGACTCAACCTTATAGAAAGCAAAAAAACTAATTAAACAAAATTGGGAAGACATGAAAAAAAATAACTTAACACACAATGAAGAAGAAAGACTAACTAAGAGCTAGGTTGATAGATGAATAGGTTGTTTTCATGAGTAGAAGGGAGAGGTGCAGGCCTAGGATCTAACAACAACCATGTGGTGGGATCAACTTAAGCAATCCAAGAACCTTGATGAGAAAAGAATCCCATGGAGGCATTTCAAAGGGTATTTCCAAGACAAATATTTGTCTGGGCATTACTATGAAGAAAGATGAAGAGTTCTTTGAACTCAAGTTGAAAATCATGAAAATGGAGGAATACGAGAAGCGGTTCTTTGAACTGTTGAAGTATGTTGACCTCATCAAGGATGAGAAAGTCAAAATCCAAATATTTCTAAGTGGGGTACCCTCTTTCTACAATGATAAGATTCAATATGAAAACCCCAAAACCTTGGAGGAAACCATAAGGAGAGCAAGATGTATGTATGAACAGAGCAAAGGAAGACCATTTTTCCCAAAATCTTGGAATGAAAAGATGAAGGATAAGAAGGATCAAAGGAAGAAGAATTGCAAGCCACCCTTTTTCAGGAATAATTTCCAAGTGAAAAATCACGGTCAAGTCACCCAAAAAGAAGACAAGACTGGAAATTCATTTGGAAAAAGGCCAAGGCAGCAGTCGGTGCAATGTTGGGGATGTGGGGGAAATAATCTACATAAGGATTTCCCTCACAAAGGAGAAATAATGGGGATTTTCCACAACATTCAAGAGGCTAAAACAATGGAAGACATGTGAGGACGCAAGCCAAGGATTTATGCATCCTTGGACAACAAGCACGCAGAGTATCAATTCCCCGTGATTCAAGTGGAAGGTAAGATCAATAATGAGCCCATAGCAATTTTAATTGATTCAAGAGCTAGCCATAGTTATGCAAATGCTAACATTGTTGAAATATTTCACTTGCAAATAATTAAGCATAAGAAATCTTGGTTAGTTCAGTTAGCCACAAGGGCTAAGAGGAAAATCAATGAGTTGGTTAAAGATTGTCTAATAGACATGAATAGATTCAATACAAAGGTGGATGTAAACATCATACCATTGGGTTCATATGATTGTCTAATTGGTATGGATTGGTTGGAGAAACATCATGATGTCCCAGATTGTTAAAAAAATACAATGGCATGTCTTGATGAGGAAGGGAAGCAAGGCAAGATTCAAGGAATTCAAAGAGTTGTAGCTATTAGAGAGATTTCAACTATTCATTTGAAGAAGAGCTCCAGGAAAGGATGTCAGATGGTTACAGCCCATATGGAAGAGGAAGCAAAAGACAATGTGGAAAGCATTGAAAACCATCCAGTTTTGAGGGATTTTGAATATGTTTTTAGAGAAATTTCGGGACTACCACCAAAAAGACACATTAATTTCTCTATTGATTTGGTTCTAGGAGCTACCCCAGTGTCTAAGACACCTTATAGAATGGGTACACCAGAAATAAAGAGTTGCATATGCATCTTGAAGAACTTTTGAATAAGGGGTATATATGCCCAAGTGTGTCACCTTGGGGAGCCCCAGTTCCTTTTGTGAATAAGAAGGATGGAACCTTAAGGTTGTGTATTGATTTCAGGCAGCTTAATAAGGTTACGATAAAGAATAAGTATCCTTTGAAAAGAATTGATGATTTGTTTAACTAGCAAAAAGGTGCAAGAATATTTTTGAATATTGACTTGAGATTAGGCTATCATCAAGTAAGAATAAAGGAAGAATACATCAACAAGACAACATTCAGAACAATATATGGGCATTATGAATTCACGATAGTGCCATTTGGGCTATCAAATGCCCTAGCAGTTTTTATGTGCATGATGAATGGAGTGTTCAGGGAGTACCTGGACAAGTTTTTGATTGTGTTCTTAGATGATATCCTCATCTATTCTAAATCAAAAGAAGAACATGAGAAACATTTAATAATGGTGTTGCAAGTTTTAAGAGAGCATAAATTGTATGCTAAGCTAAGTAAGTTCATATTTTACCAAACGAAGATTCACTACTTGGGGAATATAATTTTAATAGCAGGGATAGAAGTTGATCCTGAGAATATAGAGGTCGTTAGAGGATGGCCAATGCCAAAGAATCTGACAAAGGTCAGATCATTCATGGGTCTTTCCGGTTATTACCGAAGATTCATTAAAGGGTTCTCAAGGATTGCAAGTCCTATCACTTCTTTGCAAAATAAGGGAGTGAAATTTGAATGGAATTCCAAGTGTGAAGAGAGTTTTCGACAGTTAAAGGAAATATTGACAAGTGCACCAATATTGAAGATTGTCAATCCAAATAAATATTTTTGTGTGTGCACCGATGCATGCAAGGAAGGACTTGGTGGAGTTATCAATCAAAGGGACCATGTGGTATGTTATGAGTCCAAAACATTAAAAGAGAATGAGAGGAATTATGCTACACATGACTTGGAATTAGTAGCGATTGTACATGCATTGAAAATGTGGATGCATTACCTTTTGGGTAAGAAGTTTGAGCCAAGAACAGACCACTATGGTCTGAAACATTTTTTTGGGCAGCCAACACTAAATGTCAGACAAACTAGATGGCTATAATTTCTGAGTGAATATGACTTCGAAATTAACCACATAAAGGGAAAGGAAAATCAAGTGGCCAATACACTCAGCAGGATAGCTCATGAAGTGCATATAGAATCCATTAGCATGTACAGGGCAGATCTGAAAGAAAAAATTGTTGCAGCAACATATTCAAATCAAAATTATTTAAAAATAAAAGAGACATTACAGCAAGGTAATTTTCAGTAGAAATTCAATTCTTATGAGCTGAAAGAAGATGATATTCTCATGTAGAAAGGAAAAGTATATGTGCCTAAATCTAGTGATCTAAAAATGCAATTTTGGAGGAAATGCACAATGTGCCATATGTCAAGAACCCAGTATATCATAAAACAATTGCAATTGTAAGAATCCAATATTTTTGTCCAAGAATGAAGAAAGAAGTGACTAATTACATAGCCAGATGTCTAGAATGCCAAAAGGTAAAGACATAACATAGACATCCAACAGGTTTGATACATTCATTGTGCATTCTAGAATGGAAGATGGATGTATTTATAGTTGATTTTATTAGTAAGTTGCCCAGAACAGTGAAGCAACGTGATTCCATCATGGTGGTGGTGGATAAATTGACTAAAGCAACACATTTTCTTCCAGTAAAGACTACACACAAGGCAACAAATATTGTAGATATATACATGAAGGATGTTGTTAGGGTCCTAACCCGCACATAGGTAGAATAATATATTCGGATGTAATAAAGGTCAACATTAATAAGGCCTTTCAATAAAATAGAATAAGGCAGATGTAAGAAGACCTAATAGAAGCTTCTACTTCTAGAAGGATCTTCCTCTAGATGGTTTTTTTGATAGACATATTTAGTATAAATAGGAGTCGAGGGTTATAAATAGGAGTCGAGGGTATGAGAACCCTAGCTTGGAGATTATTGTAATAGAGCGCTACTCGACTGGAGGTCGCCCCCTCAAAGAGGCCCGCGAACATTGCTTTCTGAATCAAAGGGTTATTTATGTTGTTGTTCTTATATAGTTTCTGTGTTATTGTGGAGATTATGTTGGTTATATTACTATTATTCTGCCATTTCTAGCATTTTATTTTTGTTCTGCATACTTTTATATTTGGTATATTACAATTGGTATCATAGCACTTTCCTTGGCAGAAATTGTGGGTAAATTTTTTTTCAAGGTAGAGACGTATTATGACGTCTTTAAGCCACAGAGATCTGTCATTACACGCATAAACCCGCGGTTGAGGGATTCATACACGCAGGAAATACAAGTGGTTCTTAAGCGCACATCTGTTGGCCACCCTTGTAACCCTTGTTGGTAACCCTTCGAGTGGTAGCGCATCAGACAACACTTGTGTACAAATCGACCTAGATTTCCTGAAGCCCTCTTTAGATAAACCGATCGACCGCCTGACTGCTATAGTGCCA
This sequence comes from Picea abies, assembly GCA_900067695.1. Classification (NCBI taxonomy): domain Eukaryota; kingdom Viridiplantae; phylum Streptophyta; class Pinopsida; order Pinales; family Pinaceae; genus Picea; species Picea abies. Next base: position 1,770 of record CBVK0100465817.1, on the reverse strand, counting down.
CCGAGAACAACACTCGGGAAGATACTCTCTAGTACCTGGGTAGTCGGGTAGTATGGCTAAGGTTACGGTCTATCCTCCTTAGTTAGTGCCCTGAGATATTGGACTGAGTACTACTGTTGGACCCCGCACGTATATCAGAGAGCTATAGCACAAGAAAAACCCTTGTCTGTAGAACCCATGAATACTTAACCCTTGGGGGACAGAAACATAAACAAATTAAAACAGACAAGCTCTATTGTTGTGCAATTGTGTTCGGGTTGCCAAATCACTACACTTTTCTTCCTAGTTAAGCATTTGGGGATTTCATCTCTGCAGTATTCTTCAGATCGAGACCTATTTCACCATTATTTGAGAACTATTCCATTGGATTCACCTCTTCTCCCTTATCACCTTCATACATATCATTTTTCGGCAAAAAATTCTGACCCCACTCGCCCCTTTTTAGTTCCCTCGTCCTCATGGCCCATACCCATAGCCAAGAATTGGAAGCTCTCTTCAATACCTTGCAATCTAGTCTCACCGCGACCCAACAAGAAGTGAAACAACTCAGTGCCAATTTTGAAATCATCAATACAACCATGCATTCCTCAATGGAGGAAGTCAAACAAGAACTGACCACCCATCTTGAATCTATCTTTTCATCACTCTGCACCAAATTGAATATCCCTACAGATAACCCTTCCTCTGACTCACCTCCCCATATTGAAGGTGAAAATTCCTCTCATTCCCATAACTTTCAGCACCATCACTTTCAATGTGACCTACGCCTTCCACGAATGGATGTGACCAAATTTGATGGCTCGAACCCCACTGGTTGGGTAACCCAAATGGAACATTATTTCTCTTTATATGGAATTACAGATGATTTGGCCAAAATCCAGTATGGTGTTCTCCATCTAGATCAAGAACGTTGGCAATGGTGGAAATGGAGAAAAACTTCTCGTCAAGGGTATATTGCTTGGACACACTTTGTGGCTGAGCTTTATGAATGCTTTGACACTGACACCAACAATTTGGTTCATTTGACAAAGTTGAAACAATCAGGAATAGTGGAAGACTTTATAGTTTCCTTTGAGTGCCTAGCTTTTTGAACAGAGGGCATGATCGATGCCTTTTTTTGAGAATGTTTTATCAGTGGCCTCAAGGATGAGATTTGGGCCCATGTCCTCATGGCTCGACCTCCGAGTTGGGTGGAGGCTACTAAAAGAGATAAATAAGAACAACAAGTTGTATCTTCTCAAAACCGCAAACCCTCTTTTATCCCTCGCCCTAAAACCGTAAATCCCACTACTCCCTCCGCCCCACTAAAGATCCAAAAATTGACCAGGGCTGAAATGGCTGAACGCCAACTCAAAGGCCTTTGTTATAACTGTGATGACAAATATTTCTCGGGCCACAAATGTAAGGAACAAAATATTTTTATGGCCATCTCTGAGGATATTTCAGAAGAGGATGTTGAAACTCCCCTTGTGTCTGAGTCACCCGAAACCACTGACATAACCCCTCCCTCAGACCCTCCTGAAGTAGAACCAGTCATTTCCTGCAATGCTCTCATTGGCTTCTCCACTCCCCAAACCCTCAAGTTAATTGGTTACATCAAGCATCGAAACGTCATCATTCTGGTTGATAGTGGAAGCACCCATTATTTTATTCATCGCGGCATTTCCCAAGAAACTCATTGCTACATCCATGTCGTCAACAATTTCCAAATCATGATTGCCAATGGTGGTTCCATGAAATGTGGAGGGCGCTGTGAAAATGTGCATCTCC
>CBVK0100465812.1:0-11252 GCA_900067695.1 Picea abies | reverse complement strand
AAGCAGATGATGATGATGCCATTCCAACTCCCTGTTGTGAATGATGATATTGATGATGAGAAAAAATTCTAATGATTTATAGATATGTCATTCATTGTTCTAGATGTTGTTGATGTTTTTTCCCTCTCTCTCTCTCTTGATGATGTCGTAGAATATGCTTCTTGTTAAGGGGAGTGTTGAAATATTGTAACTGGAAAGAGTATTCTATTTATTATTCATTAGATCAATCCCCTTTTGTGGATTGATCATGTCAGGCATTGTAATTAACAAAATCCCCTTTTGCGGATTGGTCAAACCCTAAACATATTATGAAAATTGAGAAGTCATCCCCCAAGCAAGTTTAAGTGGTTTTAACCACTCAGAAGAGAAGTCAGCCTTGCCCAACGAACATACACCTTTTCAGCACCTGTACGTTTGTATAAATAAAGGAATCCATCGCCTCATTTGTGCACTCACTTAGCTCACTCATCTAGTGCGCAAGTTTGAAGGACGTTGCAGTTGCCAATTACTAGAAGAAGGAAGAGAGAGAGGCACATTTCTTAGTAGAGGATGTTCTCTAGTGTTTTTTTTATTGTCTTGGCATTGTATTGGCTATCTATATCAAGGAAGTTTTTGTTGGGTTTTCTTCCCCATGTGGGTTTCCTAGGATAAATTTTGTGTATATTGTGATTGTGTTTCTCAGTGATCCTATCTATGCTATGGTTCTCTAGTAAATTGAAAATAAACCTAATATTAGCTTAAACCTTAACACGTTCCTTTGTTCTCATTTTTACAGGTGAATTTCTTCCCACCAATGTGGGCATATGAACATAATTTTTGCACTGAGTATGTTGATGAAGGCCACATCACACAATATTGTGGAGTAGAGTTCGAGTTCGACCAATCTAGTCGTGCTAGCCACAGTCATGATGAAAACATGATAGAGGGTAAGTTAGGTTACATTGGAAAGATACAAGAGATCATGCAAATGTACTTCTCATCATTTCAATGTGTTATTTTTTGTTGCAAGTGGTGTGATACCTTGGGCTGAAGAAATATAAAGTAAGATCGTGATAGTGGGATAATATGTATTAACTCTAAAAAATTGTGGGTTTAAAGTAAGGAACATTATGTTTTCCTAAAACATTGCAACCAAGTGTTTTTATACCCAGAATTTGTGTTAGATGGGAACTGGTGGTTCGTACTAAGACATGATTCAATATCTAAACATCCTTTTGAGAACAACAATGTTACAATGACAAGCAAGGAAGATAATCAGGGTGATGTCAACGAAGACTGATTTGTAAATGATTTGTTTGAACATTTATATTTTTGATGTGTCATTTTATTATGGGTATCTATAATGGACAATTATGTTTTTGACCTTGTTGAAAAGATTCAACTTGTGTCATTGTCGAGTTTATTAATTTTTTGATAACATCACACTGTAGTGCAAGGATTTAAGACTTGTTGCGGGGGAAGCAAATCGACAAACGAGAATGCTCAAGAGGGAAAGTCTGACTTCTACAATCAAGCCTTGTATGTTCAACTTCTTTGTTGTATTGGCATAGCATTGTCCTCTTTGGAAACTTTGTTAGCATTTTGGTTTATAGAAAAACCTAATAAATGAATCTCACTTTGTGGCCATTTATCATCTTCCCCAGTAACCTTTGCTACTTGCAACTAGGTCTCGTAAGCAAATGGTATCTACACGTTTAAGACATGATATTTTTGTAACAAATGATAATAAAAATTGAAATTGAAACGGTTATAGGATTTCTTATTAAGCACCTATATAAATAAAATTTGACCTTGATTTGCAAATTGAATTATAAATCTTTGAATGAAATAACAAAATTTGGTATCTCAATGAGAGGGGACTGGGACTCTTGAAGCTTCTACTAATGATGGTGTGCTAGATTCGAGTGATGTAGAAGGACTCGAGTGATGTAGAAGGAAGCTAGGAGCCTTGGTCTACAACATATCCCTCGCCTAGCTCTACAATATAAACGAGTGCTCTAATTTAGGAAAAAAAAATTGTTAAAACAAAAGGAAGAAGAAAAACATTATAATTCATCGCAATGTCTAATGAAGTACAATTCCGAGGAATGAAATTTGAGCGACCCTAAAGTGGTTGAGTTTCGATGCATGTATGTAATGGGCACGCAGGTGCATAAGGATGGCTGTGTTCCAACCTTAGATCCATCCTTCGGGTTCCCACCCACCACTTTAAATAATCAATATCCTTCCTGCTAGTCTTCTAGAAGGTTAATTCTCGATAATTAATGACAAAAGTCTCCTTATTACTTATTTTCCTGGCGTGGGTCCGGGTCTTATTCCTTGGCACTATGAAGTTATAAAGGAGTGCGATACTCACTCTCGATTTATTTCTCTTGAAATATGCCTAGAGAGCCAGTTTAAGGATGCCACAGTAACTCGACCAAAGAAGTATGCTGCTTGTATCTTCCCTTCGGTGCACACACCAAGGTCTTACCAAGCATAGCTCGCATGTACTTTACCGGGTGCAAGAAAAAGAGGGAGGGGTTCGGGATTTCGCTGGAAGCAGATCTATAGCTTGCATGCTCATTATATTTCTTCGTTTTCATGGCCAAAGACTGGAATTCAATGGACGTCCCATGATCCAAACATGATCATAGAGCTCCATCGGTAGACCGCCATAAGACAATATGAAGTAGCTCCAAGTATATCTATAGCTCTCTTTACTCTGAATTAAGTATATCTATAGCTCCAAGGATTTTTCCTAACAATTATTAGTAACCAAAAAAATGCTTTAAATGCTTTCAAAGATGTTAAAGACATAGAAAATTGAGTATCAAGAACAAAATTGAGGATGGATAACTCACTATTGCTTATGTAGTGGAATTAATGAATAAAATCTTTCATCTTTTGTTTAAACAAGATACTCTTTTAAGAACTCACTCCAACCATAATCTTTTATGGATACATGATGGCCTTTTTTATATAATAGCTACAAAAGAAGATCTGAAGAACTAATTGAGAATTTGTTTGGTACTGAGTTGGTCAAGCTCTAAAACTCTCAAGATCTAATAATTCACAATGGAGTAATAAAGTGGCCAAACTTCAACCAGATGACTTGTATTCATGGGATAGGTAGTAGAGTTCTAGATTAAGTGATATCCCATATCCCTGTTTCCAACCAAATATCAACTTTTGACCTTTTAAATGACCATGAACCTCACTCTCATCATAAACCTTTAACCCTAACTCTCAACTTTACCATGTATAGGAGGACCATTGAAGAGAATTTTGATAATCAAAGACAATTATGCTTTGACAAAGGGAAATTTGACCTTTTCTTAAACGATTTAAATAGTAAATTATATATTCTAACTTATAAGGACAACATTGAAGAACTCTATCATAATTTTACAAATACCCTTTCCACTTCTATTAACAAGTTCTCTTTTGAGGTGTCCTGTAAAAAGAATAATAGAATGACCAACCCTTGGTATGATAGAGAATGTAAAATTTCTAGGAAATCCATTAGGGATGCTTCTAATAAGTCCTTAAAACTCTATAAGATCAATATGCACAAATCCCTAATTAAAAGGAAAAAATGTACTATATCAATAAAAGGCAAGAGAAACTTTCCCAACTATCTAAGTTCGATCCTAAGAAGTTCTAGAGCCAAATTCTAAACCACAATACTAAGGAAAATAATATGATTCCCTTAACAAACTCGAATTCCTACCTTTAAAGTCTTTATGAGTTCCCTATTTCCATGGCCCCCATTCTTATTGTCCCTATAGAGAATGAAGTCTTTTCTTTAGATGACATAGAGTTCGAAGTTAAACAACTTGCAAATGGAAAATCTAGGGACATTGAAGGATACTAAGATAAAAATTTTAAAATCAAAGGTCCTGTCCTTATCCCTCACATACACAAGCTCTTCAATTTAGTAGTCATGCAGGTATTTCCTAAACCCTAGATGCAAAGCTTCATTGTTCCTATTTTTAAAAATGGGGATAGAAACAATCCCTCTAATTATAGTACCATTATGATTATCCCGATTTTAGCCAATATTTATGGAATTATTTTGGAAAAGAAGATTAACCTTTGGCTAGAAAGTCACGGTAAAAGAGATAAAGGCTAGGCTAGGTTTAGGAGATGTCATTCAAATGTGTACCATCTTAGTACCTTTATGATCATTGCAGAGAGGTTCTACAATACTAAAACCAATGCTTTTTGTTGTTTTGTTGACTTTTAAAAAGATTTTGACATGGTTCCTAGGAAAAACTTTTGGAATAGGTTGGAAGAGATAAAAGTTCCTCTCAAGTTGAGGGATATTGAAATAAGGATGTATGATAACATTATTGCTAAGTTTAAAAACACTGCGGGCTGATCGAAATAGATTAACTACAATATTGGAGTCACACAAGGTTGCCCCTTGTCCCCTACCCTTTTTGGCATATACATTGAAAAGTTAGAAGATTGCTTGGAAAAAACAAGGTATGTCGTCCCTACTCTCACTGATAGAGTCATCAATATTATTCTTTCTGTCGATGATATCGTTCTTATGTCAAGGAGTTCCCATGATCTTGAAAACTAACTAAGAATCCTCAAGGTGTTTTTCTCCAATATGGGTATGATTATTAATACTGATAAGACTAAGGTCATGATTACTAAATTCAACAAGATCACTTATGATACCTTTTTATGTGACAACAACAACTTGGAGGAAGTGACTTCATAAAAATATCTTGGAATTGATATTCACCATAAGCTCAACTGGAATTATAACATTGAGAAAATGATTATTGGGGGATGGAAAGATTATTACGAGCTTGAAAAGAATTGTAAATCAGTTGATCTTTGGATTTGGGATAAGAATAAACTCCTCTTTGAGACTCTTTTTACGCTAGTTATTCTTTATGGATGTGAATTCTGGGGTTGTAGTATCTCTCGTGCATCTTGGAGAAAGATAGAGAAAATACAAAATAATTTTATAACCTATAATCTCAAAATTAAAGGAAATATGCCCTATCCCATCCTCCTCTTAGAAACAAGCCTCTCCCCCATTGAGAGAGTGGCTATGACTATATACCTAATGTATAATAACAAGTTAAATAGCATGGAAGACAAGAGGCTTCCTAAAATTGCTTCAAAATCAAGTTGTAACCACCATCAACTCAAGTGAGGATGGCATAAGATGTCCGGTCTTGTCTAAACTATTGGGGAATCATAGAAGACGCCATTTTGCAGAATAAAGATACTATTAAAAATATCATCAAATTAAAATTTAAGGATAAAATGTGGTGTGATAAAGAGTTAGAGGAAAAAATAAAATTAAGGTATTATCAGGATGTAATCAACTCTAATCTAGAAGATCAAAATCATCTATCTGTTTTGACAAATGTAAAGAAAAAAATATGAATTGCTAAGATAAGAAAAAATTCTCACAACCTCCATAGTGAAATTGGGCGTTGGTCAATTCCTAAAATGCCATGGGATTAAACAGTGTGTCACATTTGTGACACTAAGAAGGTTGAAGATGAAAATCACTTTCCCTTAGATTGTCCAACCTATACCCAGATTAGATCTCATTTTCAAAATATTTGTCACTCTACCAACTTTCCTAACCTCTTAACTCAACAAAACTATGGTGATCTTGGAAAACTTCTCTTAATGATTTTCGAGCACATAAAAAAAATTCTAAAGAATCACAAGTAATCACTTACCCTCTTAAGATCTGATAGACCAATTCGGTCTTAGTGGACGTTAATCATCATAATCATCATATATCTAATGTATCAATAAATATAATTTAAATTGTAACAATGTAGATTTGTAAAAGTTAATAAAATAAATTACATAATAATTATATGAACCCACATATATCCTAAATTCCAATTTTCATATAATACATTAAGAACTATATAACCATTAGATTTAATTTCTGTATCATTCATTATATATATAGAGAGAGAGGGGTAATATCTCAAGGGAAACCTGTGACCTTATAGAGATTTGAACTCATGACTTCTTCCACTCATGTTTGACTTAGAACTACTTAAGCTAACCTTTAGGGCAATTTTAAGATGATATATTAAAAAAATATTTTAGATAATTAAAAAAACCTAAATATTTAATGAAACTTATTATTCATCAACCACCAACATTACAAATACAAACTTGATTTCTAAAATTGTTCTTAGAAACTTATTTAGATTTTTTGACTTATAAGGTAATACCTAAAGTTATATAAACATTTGTAGTGCATATAGATAAATAATAAAAATCTCCTTAGATTATAATACATGTTTATGTTAAAGTTAAGAATTTAGTAATACATTTGAATGTGGTAAAAAACTCAATTCTAACAACTTTTTTACTAAATTAACTTTAAATACAAATACAAAAGATTCGAAACCGTGATCTCCTAGATATTTCAATATGTAACCTCTTCTATTCACATCTCACTTAGAACCACTTAAACTAACCTTTAAAACAATTTTAAAATAATATATTAAAAAACTATTTTATATAATTAAAAAAAATATTTAATGAAATTTATTATTCATCAACCACCAACATTACATCTAGAAAGTTGACTAGATTTTTAGAATTACAAGGTAATACTTAAAGTTATATAAACATCCCCAATGCATATAGATAAATGATAAAAACCTCCTTGTAATACATTTTTATCTTGACTTTAAGAATTTAGTCACACATTTAAAAGTGGCACAAAACTCTATTACCACAACTCTTTTACTAACTTAATTTTAAACACACATACTTTAAAGGTTATAGTCCATGGTGAATTGATGACGATAATTGGCTATTTGTATTTTATTCTTAATGTAAAGTGAATTGATGATAATAATTGACTATTTGTATTTTATTATTAATGAAAAGTGATTTTTAATAAGGTTATAATTAAATTATATAATTTTTAGTTTAATGTTAAAAATATTATATATATATAATTTTTAAATTATTAAATAAATATATTGCACAACAATTATTAGGTATATGTATAGTTTTTATTTTTCACATATATATTTTAAAAGTTACATAATTTTATTAATATAATAAAAAAAATGAATTCTAAACATGTTTGTTTATCATTCTTTACATAACATATTCTTATACAAAACTTGTATATAAGTCCATAGTCAATTATTGTCTAATACCTATTTATACTTGTCTCAACCATACGACAAAAACTATGTCTTTGAGACAACAATCACATATCCAAACTTTAACAAACAAAAAGATAGTTTATATGATTGTACCCGTTCACATCCCCCGGTAAGAATAATTAGTTAAACATGTTTATTCAACATTCTTTAAGATTACAAATTCATAGACAAAATTCATGTCTTCAAGAGAACCATAGACAAGGATGATTTTGCACATCTATCATAAGTATGCTTGTGTTTCTCTCACATATATGTGTTATAAAAAAAATTCCACACTCCATGCATCTTTCTTTGATGACTTTCAATTTCCCTCTGTAGACTCAAGTTTCACCATTTTTGTTCAATATAAAGTTAAAAATTCAAAGTTTTACACATATACGTGGGCCACAGTTAGATATCTTGAAAATACACAGGTTGCTCCATTATAACCCACATACATAGGGTTTTGTGCTAAAAAATTACAATGTAATATCCCGCTCTACTAAGCACACTTTTATTGAATTATTATTTGAGGACACTTGTGTGCAAGTGATCCAGTTATGGTACATTGTGATTTCGCTTTGATTATGGATTATAAATGATGATGATAATGCGTTGTGACTTATTATTATTCAATGTATATATATTGGCAGAGGATATTGACGAGTTTTCCTGAGTGTGCAAGACACATGACAGGTTATGGATGTTGATGACATCAATAGACTTCCTTGGACTCTAGATTGAGTCAGGGAGTGAATTGTATTTTGATTGAGTATTTCATTTACACACTTGTGACATATGATTGATTACAATATCATTTACGTATATGGATTATTGACACGGGTTTTATTAGTGGTGTTATAGGTTAAATCCGTAGGTGAGGACACTAACCAATCTCCCTAGATCCACCTGGATCTAGAACAAAGCAAGACAGAACATGACTCTTTCCCTAGATTTTGACAATTGAATTAAATAGGAGGCAAGAACTAATAACATACCTTATTATCGCTTCCTATGGTCTTTGTTTCTCCTGCTTCGCTCCAGTGCTCTCATGCAACCAAGACCAAGACAACACAAACCAACCAAAGTGAAGAAAGGATAATCTATTCAACAGTCAATCTATGTATATGATCAAGGAATTATACAATAAAATGGAAATAGCTTTATGGGAAAGGGACATATTATTATATCATATTAATGGAAAGTAAAGATTACAACCTGAGCCTTTATGTCGCAAACTTCCTTTTGATGGCCCTTGGCTCTGACACACACACTTGCTCACTTGCATGAAGAAGATCAAAACCCTTATGATATCCTTGCTGGAGTTTCCTAGCCTGTTGTTCAAGCTTCAATCCTTCACACAATTCTTTCACTAATTCTCCAATGAATCTTGTTTAAACTTGTTTTCTTAACCTTTTCCATGAGAATTCCATCAATATATAGGAGAGAATAAATTAGTTACTTGGATAAGAATGATCCCAAGCCATCTCATCCTTCTAGAATATTCTCTTCTAGAAGCATCGAGAATTCATATTTTTCCTTCCTTTAGAAAGAGTTCACACCCTAGTAGTTCAACACAGTGCGAACTTCTCGCACACTGGCTTAAAGCAGCCTGCGAGAATCATGCATTCTAGCAGGAAAATATACTAGTAGCCTGCGAACAGTCTTCAAAAATGATATTTCTGGAAAGAGAAGAAAATAACTTTTCTCAGGAGAAAGTTCTTATAAAGAGCCTGAGTACACCATCATCAATACATCATCATGATGACCAAAATCATCGGTAACAGAATGCCCCCCAAAGTATGAGGTTGGAACCAGTGACAACCGACAGACTTTGTAAGCTACATGTGTGTGTCGGGAACCAGGGGCACATCTAATCGGAAACTTGCGAACAACCAAGCATCTGTAGAATATCATATATATCAATCCTGAGGTAGGCATTCCCATACTCAGATCATAGACAGATAACATTGTAGACTTGGGTCATGGCCACCAATTATACACCGTGGATCCATGACGTCAAAATGTAGCATAGCCACCGGAATACACTGTGGATCTATACAAAAAATTTCAAATCAAGACAACATAGACACGAGACATACACAGTGGATCTACGTGTCACAAATTGTACATACTCCATCGCAACCTAGATCACAAAGATGATATCCAGGGTCTTCAATTTTGTCGCCCAAAGTACGAATCTAACCATGTGATTACATGTGTTGAAGTCGAACATGGTAGAAACCACTTGATTACCAGTCATTGATGAAACCATTAACAAGTGCGAGGGAAATCACCATTGATGTCAATGACTCCCAAGGTACCATAGTACAGTCCATCGAGTGTGAATACATGAGTTGAAGTCGAACATCCGATGGAATCTTTTGATCAGGGGTCAATGATGTAAACCCACTGTCGAAAGCGAGGAAACCTGCCATTGAGGCATGCAAGCTCCAAGGTACCAAATAATTTCTAAGTCTTGATTCCGGATAATTAGCTGAAGTCGATGAAACAAAACTCGTCACATGAGGGCCTTGATGTATCCCCCATCAATGACACGAAATGAGTAACAGATTTTGAAGGTGAAACAGAGTAGGACTGGACACAGGGAAGGCCAACATGGAGAGAATGGATAACTGCAGATGGCCGACTCAATATAGGCTTCAAATGGACTTCTCTTGAACATATGAATGACATGATCAATGATTTGGCAGCATTGACTCAAAGACGACACAAGGAATGACCTTATAATCAATCAAATGAGAGACAAATGGATTTCCCAAACTGGCTTCAAATGATGAATAGGGGGTGTCATGTTCAAGAGCGACACTTACTGCCAATCAATACGAAGATGAAAACATATCCCTTTCCCAAATTTTCCCCCACCATTTCTGGCGAGTACCTCTTTATTTTTACACAATCTTGAGGAGGATAACATATGCTTGTTGATGTAAGCTCATCCTTCGGACGAGTCCCTCAGAGTATGTTTAATGAACCCTAAAAAGGAGTGGTTCGGTCCCATCACGGGTCTGTCAATGTTTGTTTAACGAGTCCAGAGATACAAAACTCAAAGGTTTTTGAAGATTATAGAGTTTGGAAAAACACTTAAAAGAGAACTCTCTCAGTTCCTTTTTCGTAAAATAGTCTGAATGAGACCGAAAAAGAGATAAATTATCGCTCACTAGACGTGTACTTTAAATACTTTAACGAACATGAAAATAGAAAGGTCGCTCGACGATCTTTTCATATTTAGAGAGTTTGAAAAGAGCTTAAAGAGGACTCCAGGGGGGTTCATTTTTCGTATAACCTTGTTGAGCCCGAAAAAGTGATAAAAGTATGCTCGATCGCGTTCTCATGTATTTACGAGCGCAAGAACGAACAAAGACGACGCTCGAGATTGTTTTCATTTTTACACAAGCTTTCAAACAAAACAAAACTATGCTTAGACCTGGTTTTATTTGGACACAAGGTTGAACCAGAGGAAACTATGCTTGAGGTAAACTATGGTTTCATTTTTACACAAGATTGAACCATAGAAAACTATGCTTGGACTTCCCAATGCATAACACATGGATGGTTGGTACTTAGCCCCCAGCTTAAGAAACTAGCAGCTCAACTTCAGCATGAAGTCCAGAGGATGAGGCAAATGCCCCCCAAGCTTCCTTTCATCCAATTGCAAAGGAGAATGAAATGAAGCTTCAAATACTAGATGAAGGACTTGACTCAAATAGAGAGGGGGAAAAACTATTTCATTTTTTAATGAGCTTGACACAGAAAACAAGAACTATGCTCGTAACCTCTGTTTCATTTTTTAACGAGGTTTCCACAGAGACGAAAAAACTATCCTCAATTAATTTCATTTTTTAACGATATTGAAATTAGAAAACTATGCTCAAGTCTGGTTTCATTTTTTAACGAGCTTGAAATCATAAAATTATGCTCAAAGACCTTTGTTTCATTTTTTAATGAGGTTGCCTCAGAGATGCAAAAACTATCCTCGAAACCTCTGTTTCATTTTTTAACGAGGTTGTTACAGAGACACAAAAACTATCCTCAGAACTCTCTTCTTGATCATGGATTCCAAGAGGACAATGCTCTGGAATGACA
>CBVK0100465808.1:0-25822 GCA_900067695.1 Picea abies | reverse complement strand
GGACCCCCCTAGGAAAGCGCCCAACACACACGACACAATTAGAGCACTACTGTGAGGGATCGTCAGACACAGTTGTCATATCTGACGTGCCCACACACACACATGCAAAGAATATAACACATACCCAACAATATAGTTCTCAAGCGCAATGGGCAGGTGGCCTATTAGATAGCTTTACTCAATCATTCTAAGCTCCATCCTGTTTTTCATGTCTCTTGCTTAAAGAAGGTGATTGGAACTAAGTGCCAAACTCAAACCAACCTTCCTGAGTTGGATGAAGAAGTATCCATCTGGTTGCAGCCACAAGCAGTTTTGGACCAGCGAGAGTGTTGTCTTCGTCAGTGTACCATCAAGGAAGTGTTAGTTCAGTGGAAAGATTCAACTCCAGCAGATGCCACCTGGGAGCCCGCTAACATTTTGCAACAATTTCCTCATCTCAAGCCTTGAGAACAAGGTTGATTCTAAGGGGGAGGGCATGTTAGGGACCTAACCTACCTAACCTCTCAAGTGGGTAGAATAATATATTTCCATGTAATAAAGGTCAATACTAATAAGTCCTATAAATAAGGAGGAATAAGTCAAATGTAAGAAGACCTAATAGAATCTTTCGCTTCTAGAAGGATCTTCCTCTAGATTCTTCTTTTGGATGGATAGATTTAGTATAAATAGGAATAGAGGGTATGAGAAGTTTTGACTTGGATATTATTGCAATAGAGCTCTTCTTTGTTGTAGTTTGCCCCCTCGAAGAGGAAAGTGAACATTTCTCTCAATAATCAAAGTGCTCTTTCTGGTGTTATTTTGGTATCATTTTGCTATTATTGTGGTGTTGATCTGGTTATATCATTGTTTATCTACCATTTCTAGCTAATTATTTTTGTTCTGCATACTATTTTATATATGGAATATTACATTTCACTTAGGAGGGTTTTTTTCGCCTCCGTTATTAGAATTATTATTTGAAGACTTATTTTTCCCTTGTGTTGTTGACTGAAAACTTTCCTTGGGTTGGTTGCTAGTCTATGAAACATTGGGAGAATGAGTACGTATTCATTTGCCACACTTCCCCTCTGATCTGTAGTACTAAAAATAGTCTCAATATCCTTTGTTTTCCTTTCAACAATTGGTGTTGGTGGGTCTTGACTATCACCCTCCTCTTCTCCAAATAAAAATGTATTAGCAAGTAAAATGTTAAATTCGACAGACGTCACGTGATCCATAAAAAGATGGTTTGGTTCAAAACCCTTGATTTCTTCTGCAAATTTTAAACTGTATTGGTCCAATTATACTGCAAATTCATAAATTTTAGAAATAATCTTCGCACAATCGAAGATTGCTTGTTCATGAACTATGGAATGTAGAATATACAGAGCCAACCAAGGAATGGTTTTTGTGGATTCTTGACCTGTAACTCTAGAAAAAATCCATGCTATCTGTTAGCACCGGAAATCACCTCTGGATTGTTGTAGAGGTAAGACCGATACCCATCAGAATTGTATGTCACGGGTTGGTTATAAAGGGGTCAAATGGGCACAATCTCAAGAAAATATTGTCATTAACGCAAACAATTGGGCTGATATGCACAAGAAGGTGAGGTATTGGTTTAACTTCAGTCAGTAGGTTGTAGTAAGGGTGAGTAGGAGGAAGACTTCGGCGAGGAAAATGTAGAGGTTTGTTGTGAACATCAAGTTTTCCAGCAGCCTAAGGAATAAAAACTTAAACACAAGGTCCTCTTGGATTCAAATCTCAAGGATACTGAAAGTAATCATAACAACATTACATTCGAACATTCAACATAATATAGTCACAACAATCCATGTGAATCGGTCATTCATGAACTCTCTCAATAACAGAGGCAGATAAGACGGAATAAGAAGGCTGACTGTTATTAAACAAGAAGTCTCAGGCTACAACACATAACCAAGAACTAGGAGCTTCATTAAAACTTTACAATATGAGATCTTTTCTCTACCATCGACCTTTACAAAATATAAAAACTGAGTATATATACTCAAATCAACTTGCCCCCCGACATAAGCGTGCTCTGGTAACTATATTCAAGGCTTGGCGTCTGCATATTCCTCTATCATACCGCACTTGCACTATTCTGTCAAACGCGATCTCGGATCGGTATGAGCTTTGCAGGAGAATTCGTTGACAGGCAGACCTTGGGTTGACAGTCTGCCTCCATGGCCAGCTTTTCCATGCTTTCCATTTACGGGGTGAAACGAGGCTTCAACTACCTCCCCCCATTTCCATTAACTTCTTTCATTGGGATCAGGATGCAGCCTGACACCCAGGAATGCTTTAGGCAGTGCCCATGACTTCCTCAAAACGACCTCAGCGCCTTGGGCCATGCTGCCTTCCTTCTGCATTCAACACAGACGCTCTCAGCCTTTGGCTCAGCTCCCCTCTATCACTCCAATCTTGCATGTGACCTCATGCCATGACTTGGAGCTTTCATCCAAAGGTGTTGTCAGGACTTTGCCTTTCGGGAGTATTCACTCCAACTTGATTTCAGCATCGTGATGCCTGAAATCGTCAAACGACCTTTGATATAGGCGGTTGATCTTGCTTCAAAATGAATGGCCATGATCTTTTCCCTGACGACACGAAACGTTGGCTATAGATGAGCATTGGCCCCTCTTCCTGGACATGCTTCTCATGTGATCACGTGTTAAGAACACAGGTCAGTTCTTGAATGTTTTGCGATTTTTTGTTCTGGGGTTCTCGCACCATGTTCCACTTCTGAAACCCGATACGCAAAATCATGATTCTATTGATCCGGTGCCACGCGTCCCTTAATTTGAACGGCTCAGATTGAAACCATGGGTTTTTTGGGTCCCAAGATTTTGGGCTATGGATGCACCTTAACGACAAGAACCCCGAACTCTCGATTCTCGATCCTCTGAAAATTGTCGGTGTCAAATAAACGACCCTCGACTCTTCACGATCGAACGACCTAGATCATTTCGCGACTTCGCGTTTTGCGAGATCCGGTGACTTTGCTCCTTGACCGCTCTATCTCACGAAACTGCGAAAAACTACTCCTTGCCCGCTTGCCTGATTTGAGACCACATCAAACCACTTCATGTGTTGCACTTAGTGCTCACGACTGTGACCTATAAAAAATTACTTGGATGATTGTGGGGCCTTAGAAAACAAAAGGATCGACGATAGAGGAAAAGAGAGAAGTAATTGATTTTATGGAAAATAGAGAGGTTCATGGCCGATATTTATCGGACAAGCTACGAAGGAAAAATAGGTCGATCAAATGGATGAGGGTGAACAGAAGAAAACTATAAGATGAGAGGGAAAACTTACGATCAGGTTTGCAAAAGGAGGAGAGATAGGAAAAATTTGTAGACTTAAGGTATACACCAAAACTCCTAAGGCTTTGACAAGTTAATGTGCTAACATTAGGCTCCACAGGGGATGGCATGCTCCCAGTGGGTTGCCAAGAAAACACAGCTCCAATGCCTTTGTTTTGGGTTATGGAGTCTCCTTACTAAAACAAAATAGACATAAAACAGGGATGGTATTTACAATGGTGGGACACCGACTGCGGCTTTAAACAAAAAACCTTTTCAGGAAATGCCCATTTATAGGGCCACCAAAAAATTCATCGCCCTCCAAATCCTGCAACTTGTAAGTATTGTTCAGAAATGTCTCAGAAATCTTGAAGGGGCTGACCCAAAGGGCTTCAACTTTGCCATGCTTTCCCTTGTCTTGTCTGGGCACATCCCATTTGAGTATTAGATCTCCTGGTTGGAAATCCTCTTTCTTTGCTTCTCTGTCAAAGGCTTGCTTTATTTTATGTTGATGGTTATGCGCTTTGTTCATCACCTACTCTCTAGTCTGTTGTGATTCTACCAGCTGATGAATTCTTCTGATCATGTCATTGGGCTCTTCCTGGCAGTCTTGGAAGAACTTTTCTACCGGCAAGGCGAGCTGAGAAGGAAAAACTTCTTCAGTCCCATATACAAGCTAGAAAGGAGAGATACCCAGGGACCTCTTTGTTGTCACTCTATCAACCCACAGACCAAATTTGAGCTTTGAATCCCATGCTTTCTTATTGTCCTATAATAGTCTTTTGATGATCTTGTCCAGGATTTTGTTAGATGACTCTGCTAGTCCATTTCCTTGGGGATAATAGGGGGTAGAGTGGATCAGCGTGATTTCGAACTACTCACAAAACTTGGCTAGTGGTTCAACCTTGAAGGATGTCGCGTTATCAGTGATGATTCTGCGCAGGAAACCAAACCTTGCTATGATGTCTTCAAGAAAACCAATGATTACTTTGTGAGAAACACTCCTTGTGAGGATAACTTCTATCCATTTGGTGAAGTAATCAATTGTAATTAAGATCCAACTGTGCTGACCGCTTGAAACAGGATGAATTTCCCCAATGAAGTCAAGATCTCACTGTTGGAAAGGTCATGAAGCTAGTACAGGCTTCAATGGCAGAGACTTGAGTTGTTGCTTTCTAGATAATTTTTGGCATTTGATACAAGCCCTGAATTTCGCACAAACATCAATGAATATAGTAGGCCAGTAGTACCCAGCCTTGAGAATTTTGTAGGTTGTGGTTTTCCAGAAGTGATGTCCCCCACATAGGTTCTCATGGAAGTTGAATATAATTTCCTGGGTCTCTTGTGGGTCTAAACATCTCAGAAGCACACCCAGAGGTTCTTTCCAATGCAATACCTGATCAATGAGGAAATATCTTATTACCTTGAGATTTAGAGCTCTCGCCTTGATTTTTTCCATACCATCGGGGGGCTTTAACTCTTGCAAAAAATATATAATGTTTTTACACTAGGCACATTCTACCAATGGAGGGTTTTCCTAAGGACCACTATCAGACAACTCAGTTTGTTGGTTTCCTGAGAAAATGTGGACGAAGTTAACCCCCAAATCATTACAATTAGATTCAGCCAACAACTTGGCTAAACCTTGGCCCCTGATTAGCTTGGTGGGTTTTATTTCTAAGTCAAATTCGAGGATTTTGGCAATCCACTTGCTCATTCTCCCGTCTATGTTGGGCTGAATGAGAATGTCCTTCATAGAAGCCGAAGGAACATACACAATGATTTTCGAATGCAAGACATAGACCCTAAAATCTTTGAGAGATTTCACCAAGGAATAGGCTTGCTTCTCCATGATGTAATATTTGATTTATACGTCCCTGAGTGCTCTGTTGAAAAAGGAAATAGGTTTCTCAAGCCCTTCATAATTTTTCTACAATAAAACAACTACCATTGTATCAAACAAAGCAAAGGAAAAAATGAGGAAATCCTTTGAGTAATCAGGATTGATAAGCACAGGTGCTTCAATCAATGCCTTTTTTATTTGGTCAAAGGATTCTCTGGACTCAGCAGTCCATTTCATTTCATTCCCCTTCCTGAGCATAACCGTGATATGCTTCACTAATTCAACAAAATTTGAAACAAACCTTCTTAAAAAATTAATTTTTCCCAGGAAAGACTGAACCTCCTTCTTGGATCTGGGAAGCAACAAGGCTTGAATAGCTTCCACCCTGCTTGGATCAACCCGACACCCTCGGTTGATACAATGTGTCCCAACAATTTTCCTTCCTGCATGGAAAACAAAGACTTCTTGGGATTTAGGGGGATACCAAACCTTCTGCATTTCAAGAAGAACTTTCTTATATGGTAGCAGTGTTCGTTATCTGATCTGGAAAACACAATCATGTCATCCATATAGATGACCACAAATTTATCCCTTTCTCCAATAAAGTCGATGTCCATGGCTCGTTGGAAGGTGGCCCCCATGTTCATCAATCTGAAAGGCATTTTGGCATACATGAATGTACCCCAAGGAGTGGTGAAGGTTGTTTTCTCTCTGTCCTCGGGCAGGACAGATATCTGATTGTATCCAGAAAAGCCATTGATCATGGAAATCCTAGATTCCCCCGTCACCTTTTGCAATATGTGTTCCATCTTTGGAAAAGGGTAATTATCCTTCTTCGAGCTCCTGTTCAGGTTCCTAAAATCGACACAGAGTTTGATCTCCCCACTCTTCTTTATTATTGGGACCAAGTTTTCTACCCACTCAAAGTATCTCAAAGGCACGACGATCTGGGCATCGAGCAATTTCTTCACCTCTTTCTCCATGATAGGCAGCAACATAGGATTGATCTGTCTTAATTTATGCCTAAAGGCCTCCTCTTTCAGTGGAATCTTATGCTCAATAAAACTGACGTCGTATGTTCTGAGGTCTTCATAGGTCTAAGCAAAAACATCAGTGAATTCCTTTAATAACTTAGCATACTCGGCTCTCTGCTCCCTTGAAAATTTGCTTGACAGTTTGACAAATTTTGGATCCTTCTCTGTCCCAATATTACACTCAGTTGCATCAACATCATCGTTTGACACCTTTCCCTTTACTGCCACATCGTTTCCATCGAACAATATTTCTAAAGGAACTAATCCCTTGGGAATGTTGTTGCTAGGAAGCTGAACAATATGGTGATTAGCAATTTTATTTAAAAAATACATCTGCGTGAGGGTCACCCTCAAAATCATCATCCTGATCAATGTGTAATGAAAAGAACTCATCAACAGACTTGAGAAATCTTCTGATTTCAAGATCATCCTCGAATACCTTCCAATGCCTGATATTATCGGTTACAGAGGACCTATATCTTACCTCAATATCATACCTGAGATTGGGTGGAAAAGGGACTCTAAAATTGCTTGCCGAAACAGTGAGAGAATCAACCATGACATTCTCTTCTCTTGGAATAAATGAAATGTTGAAAGCTGAGAAAAAAATGTCAATTAAGTCCCATACTTCATTTTTGTAACTCCCGAGATGAGGGTGTTTGGCTTGATAAACATTTTTGACTTGATGAACAATTAATTCAGCATCTCCAAATACTACTAGCTCTTCAATTCCCATGTCTTTCACAGCCCTCAAACCTAAAACAAGAGCTTCATACTCTGCCACATTATTGGTAGTTTCAAACTCTAATTTATATGACAGGGATATGGCTTCTTGACAAGGTGATACCAACACCACTTCGACACCATCACCTTCCCTAGAAGAGGCTCTGTCGAAGAACATCTTCTAGATAGAAGTAGTTGGGGGAGGGATTTCATGAGAAGAAATGGGTTGCTTTCTGATTTCAAGAGGAGCTTCAGGAGCATCAGTGAGTTGTAACAAACTAGATCCCAAATCAGTGTCGAGTGCAAAGATAGGATGATTGGTGGGGTCTGCTTCATCACTAATAATGTAGGCCAAATGAACTTCTCTATACAATCTTCTATGTTCCCCCCCAAACACAGGAATGGTCGCATATGTGAGGTCCATCTGCAAGGTTCCCCCAAGTCTTTTTATCCAAGATCTTGACAAGAGAATGCCAAACTTGGGAGGAACATCGGACACCATGATATCCATGACCACACTTTTCATGGGCAGCTAAAACAGAGATACGACCAAGTCTTTGATAACCCCAAGGCACTTGACCTTCCTGGAGTCGAAAGAATAGAGGTTGTGGTAGGATTTTGTAATCTCCAGGCCAAGCTCTTCCATGACAATATTAGGCATAAGATTGTGAGATGCCCCTGAATCCATCAAACAATTGTGCAACACCTTGTCATGTATGTTCAATGAAGTATAGAAGGGAGGGGATGAATCATCTCTATCTTCTACCAAAGGACCTAGGATAACTGCATGCTTCTTATCTTGTAGGTTTACTGAGTCTGTGGAATGAGACGGAGGCTTGGGATGCAACATTTTGGAGAGGCACCTTCTGAAGTCTTCATACTTGAATAGTTCGGAAATGGTTACAGGGATTCTAATTTTTTGTATTTCATGCTCATAGTTGAAAGATGATGAAAACTTCAGAATTTCTCACTTCTGGGGAAGGACCTTTGACCATCGGCGGGGGGCTCTGTGCCTTCTTTTCCTTACTTTTATCTACAATAACTTTGGCAGGTGCTTCTTCTTGTTGGAGAAATTTCTATTTTCAACACACTAGTTCAGTGGGAGTTAAATGACTAGTTCTATTTTAGACTTTCTATTTTAGCATCACTATTATGCATGCATGCATTCCTAAGGAAAGCTAGTTGCTTGATTGCTTTTCTTAATTATGGAATTTTTTTCCCTATATATGACTGTATTCCACTCATTCATTATATCATATTGATCATGATCTATGTATCAATCATCAACTAATTGGAGTAGTGTGAATATATTTTCTCATTCCTCCATATTGAATCTCTCTTACTTTCTTGATAAGCTTTGTTTGTATTTTCTTTAGCTAGATCTCCTATGCAAGTTTTCATGAAACACTAACATGGTATCATAGTTATGCTGCTTGGAGCAAGCCAGACAAGACAAAGAATAAGGAAAATCGAGGTTTCGGCGAGCTAAATCCGTGGTCATACCTTTCAGCAATTATTCCTCCAAAATATTACGGTTTTGAGGAAATGGCTTGTCTAAAAAGTAAATCAGCCTATTTTGGAAGTGGGTTTTCAACCGTTTGGAGAGATTCTTCACCATTTTCTCAAAAAGTAAGCTGCAAGATAGCCTCCTGAAACTGATACGAATTCGTGGTTGTACCTTTCTATAGTGATTGCTCCCAACAATATTACGTTATTGAGGAAACGACCCGCAAGAGAAGTAAATCGACCCATTGTGGAAGTGGGTTTTCAACCATTTGGAAAGATTCCTCACTATTTGCTCATAAAGTAAGTCTCAAAATCATCTCTTGAAACTGATACGAATTTTCACTTAAAGTGTCATTTCTGTCGTGATTTCTTAATTTTTCACTTGCAGATTGAAAGTAAATTTTTAGGGGTTCTTAGAAACAGTGGGAGAGATGGATATGACAACAATTATACAGTCAAACTTGGTGGTAATCCTCACACCATATAATTATTTTGATTGGAAGCCCAAGGTGACATTTCAACTCAAAAGAAAAGGACTATATAATTTGACGATGGCAATAGAAACAGGACATACATCAGCGATTGAGAAGATGAGATGGATGAATCGTAAGGATGAGGCCACAGGAATACTTCTTGAGTTAATCTCCATTGATTTTTGATTTCATGTTGCAGCATGCAAGACTCCAAACGAGATCTGGACCACCTTGGAAGGACTCTTCGGAAAGCAGGATGAGATGCGAGGTCATATGCTTGAGGTAGAGTTGAATACCTTAGACCGTAAAAGTTTTGATAATATACAAGATTTTCTTACTAAATTTAAATCTTTGCTATTAAGCTTGGGTGAATGTGGTATTGATAAGTCTACACAAGAGAAACAAATTATTCTAACAATCTTGGCCAAGCTAGGACCATAATATGTTGTATATGTCTCCAATTTCCATTCTGGCAGGTGTCTTTTTGGAACAAATTGGAAAATGCCTACGTTGGCTTAGTTCATTGAGTCTCTTACACAAGAGTAGACAAAACTCATACATATGGGCCTCATGAAAGATCCCAAAGCACATGAACTCACCATGCATGATGGAAAATGGTCATACAATCAAAAATCAAAGCAGAAATGAAAGGAGTTATTACATCCAGAGTAAAAAAAGGAGGGATATTCCAAACCCTTCAAGGATTCTTCAGGTTCCAAAGATTCTTCAAATTCCAAAGGGAATGAGAAGAAGGGAAAACAATGCACATATTGCAATAAACCGAATCATGAAGAATCCACATGCATGAAGAAGCAGATCGATCTTATGACACAGGTACTTCAGAGGAATAACCTTGGAGAATTCATTCCTGAAGGAGCCAAGAAGAAGAAGGAAGAAGACCATGCGGCTAAGAAAGGTAATCATCATGCTCTGGTTGCAATTAATTCCTCATCTGATTCATGGATTATAGATTCTGGTACATCACATCATATGGTATCTAAAGAGGAAGTTTTTACTTCTTTGAGTTCATGCTATGGACCTCCTATTCTCATTGGGGATGATACTCCAATAGCGGTTGCAGGAGAGGGAAGAGTGGAACTCCCTAATGGAAGTTTTGAGAATGTATTACATGTTCCAAAGCTTTCTATCAACCTACTCTCAGTTTATCAGATCACTCAAATAGGTAAAAGGGTTGAATTTACATCAGATTCAGTTACTATACTTGACATGCATCACAGTTCCATTATTGCAGTTGATGAGGTAGATCACAAATCAAGGTTGTATAAGTTCACTAAGTTTACTGAATATGACTCCTATTTGCTACTTACACATGCTAATGATAGTAGTAGAGTATGGCATGAGAGATTTGTTCATTTAAACTTTAGGTACATGCAAAAAATTTCCAAGCAAGGAATGGTCAAAGGCTTGCCAGACATTCACATTTATGAAGGGGTT
The DNA here is from genome assembly GCA_900067695.1 of Picea abies. NCBI lineage: Eukaryota > Viridiplantae > Streptophyta > Pinopsida > Pinales > Pinaceae > Picea > Picea abies. Next base: position 15,480 of record CBVK0100465808.1, on the reverse strand, counting down.
TGCGAAGGATGCATTCTTGGCAAGCATCCTGAAGAGAAGTTTGAAAAGGGGAAGGCAAGGAGAGCCTCCTCTTCCTTGGAGCATGTTCACAGTGGTCTCATGGGTCCATTTCCACATCCATCCATCAGAAAAGAAAGGTATGTTCTTACATTTATTGATGATTACTCACGCTATACTTGGGTTTATTTTCTCAGACAAAAGTCTGAAGTTTTTGAGTATCTCAAAGACTTCAAAGCTCTAGTAGAGACACAAACTGGGAAGAAAATCGCAATCCTCCGTACACACAATGGAGGGGAGTATATCAACAAATATGTTCAAAATCTTTGTCATGAAGCTGGTATCCAGTTGCAGCACATAGTTCCATACACTCCACAACAGAATGGAGTTGTTGAAAGGAAGAACAGGTCTCTCAAGGAGATGACCAGTTGCATGTTGCATGCAAGATCACTTCCTTCCAAGCTGTGGGCCGAGGCACTTAACTGTGCTACTTACATACAAAAAATATCACCTCACATATCTATTGAGGATATGACACCTTTTGAGGCTTGGACAGGTGACAAACCAAATGTCACACACTTCTGCATCTTTGGATCTAGAGAATGGGCCCATATTCCTTCTGAAAAGAGGAAAGCCTTAGATCCACAGAGCACACCTTGCATCTTTGTGGGATATCCAGATGATGTGAAGGGGTACAGATTGATTGATCCATCTACATACTGACTCATCATTGAGCGCACTGTTCAATTTGAGGAGATTCCTTTCCATGCACCTCCAATGCAACATGTAGAGACTCTTGTGCTTCCATAAGTTCCAGACATCAAAGATGATGATTCCACACACTCAAATGCTACATATTCAGACATAGATTCAAAGGAATATGTACATGCAGATGAGCAGGTAGTATAGCCAAATGAGGAGGCAACGTCAGAGCTTCAAAAAATTCCTAAGTGGGCACAATCCACACTACAGGCAGTAGGCAACCTTGCAGGGGATCCATTGGATTCGAGAAGGACTCGATCTCAACATGTGGATCCTTCTCATGTATTTTCAGCTTCTGAACCAATGATGCCCATGCATTGATATGGTTCAATCTTCTGATCCACATACCTACAGTGAGGTTGTTGGCAATCCACTATGGAAAGCATCCATGCAAGAGGAGCATGACTCTCTCCTAGAGAATCAGACTCGAGATCTAGTTCCACTTCCACCAAGGAGGAAACTTGTTAGATGCAAATGGGTCTATAGGACCAAGAGAGCAGCAGATGGTCAAGTGAGAAGGTACAAAGCCAGATTAGTTGCAAAAGGATTTCAACATATTCATGGGATAGATTATGATGAGACCTTTGCTCCTGTAGCAAAGATGGACTCCATTCGCTTGGATCTAGCCATTGCAGCAGTGAAAGGATGGCAAGTTCGCCAGATGGATGTGAAGAATGATTTTCTTCATGGTGACCTTTCAGAGGATATCTACATGGAGCAGCCATAGGGGTTCATTCAGAACTCATCTTTAGTATGCATACTGAAGAAGTCTCTTTATGGACTCAAGCAGGCACCTAGAGCATGGTATGCAAAGATGGATTCTTACTTACTTTCACATGATTTTGTAAGATGTAAATCTGATTCCAATGTTTACATGTTGAGGACTACTGACTCTGTGATGATATTAGTACTCTATGTTGATGATCTTTTGATCAACGATAGCTCTTCTTCAGCCATTGCTTTGGTCAAAGATATTTTGCATGACAGGTTCTCTATGACGGACATGGGTCAACTACACTTCTTTCTTGGTCTTGAGATCAGTCAGGATGCTTTCAACATCAAACTTTCTCAGGCTAAGTATGTTAAGGATCTTCTGTATAGATTCCACATGACAGACTGTAAGTCTGCACCTAAACCCTTCTTATATGGGATCAAAATTGAGGATGGCGGGGATACACCATTAGTGGACAACACTTTGTATCCAAATTTGGTGGGGAGTCTTCTGTATCTCACCCACACCCATCCAAATATCTCATATGCAGTAGGAGAAGTGTCTAGATACATGCAAGAACCCCATGATCTGCACTGGAAGGTTTCCAAGCGCATCCTCAGATATGTTCAGGGCACCATGAGTTATGGGATTCACTATGCAGCTAGTTGTGCATTAGATCTCATAGGATTCATAGATTCAGATTGGGCTGGTGATAGCACAGATCACAAGTCCACGTCTGGGTACACTCTCAGTTTGGGGTCAGGCCCAATTTGTTGGTTAAGTAGGAAGCAATTCACCATTTCTTTCTCTTTTGCAGAGGCTAAGTACAGAGGAGTAGTCAACTATTTCATTCAAACACTTTGGCTTCAACACTTCCTTACCGAGCTTGGTATGCAGTTTCACTATCCAACTATCATATGGTGCGACAATCAAAGTACACTGAGATTTTGTAGAAATCCAGTACAGTGACAATGAACCAAACACATTGAGGTCCACATGCATTTCATCAGATATTTAGTACATGGCAGGATCATTGATTTGTAGTTCTATCCTTCCTCTGAATAGATTGTTGACATATTCACCAAGATATTCACTAAGCAAAAGTTTCAGACTTTGTGGGATCGTCTTGCAGGGAAGAACACAGTTGCCTAGCAACTGCCTTTTATTCTTTTGATACATTTTCCTTTGAGGGGGGGTTTTGTTCCCACGTGGTTTTCCCTCTTTCCTCATTTTTTTCTAGTGTTCATTAGTTGCATTGTACATGAGTACCTAAAATGGCCTAGTAGCCAGGACTTATTTTTTTACTCCATAGTGATGTTCAAGGGGGGTGTTGGAGAAATTTCTATTTTCAACACACTAGTTCAGTGGGAGTTAACTGACTAGTTCTATTTTAGACTTTCTATTTTTACCATCACTATTATGCATGCATGCATTCCTAAGGAAAGCTAACTACTTGATTGCTTTTCTTAATTATGGAATGCTTTTCCCTATATATGAGTGTATTCCACTCATTCATTGTATCATATTGATCATGATCTATGTATCAATCATTAGCTCATTGGAGTAGTGTGAATATATTTTCTCATTCTTCCATATTGAATCTCATTCTTCCATATTGAATCTCTCTTCCTTTCTTGATAAGCTTTGTTTGTACTTTCTTTAGCTAGATCTCTTGTGCAGGTTTCCATGAAACACTGACACTGCTCTGGTAGGTTGGTCAGGGATGTATGCTTCCCCTTCTTTTTGTTGGGATCTCAGATTATATCTGTTTGGAGCATGGTTGGTTTTTTCCACTTTACTCAGCTCATTTAGTTGGCTATCCATTAGAGACTCCTCGTATGCAGATTGAGTTAAATGGGGAAATGAGGAAGTATCCCCACGACAATGGATTTCAGGATCAACTTCCTCTTTCTCTTCTCCCTCATAAGTGACAAGGTTATTTTGGAGAGGGGCTTGAATTCTTTGATCATCCCTATCTCGACCTATTTGATCTCTTGGAAGTATCTGAGGAGCACTATTAGGTCTCCTGAAGGTGCCTCTTTTATCAACACTTTGAGTGTTTCTATAGGCTTGTCTTGTTTCAAGTTTTATCTTCTCCATATCAACAACAAGAGATTTTACCAATTTGATAAGCTCATCATATTGAGGGTGGGCAGTAGAGGAAGAGGTTGAATTTTCAGACCTTCTTTTTTTCCTGTCCCTATCAGCCTTACTCCTAAGCTCATTTACTGCCATAATATTGTATTCTACTTCAATGGTTTCATCTTGCATATGAGCCAAGGAGGTAGCTCTCCTTTCTCGTAATAGGAGGCAGAAGTCAGGGTCAAAAGAACTAGAATATGTAATCTATGTAGAGGTTTATGTAGGCTTAACCTGAGTGGGAATTTTGTTATACATTTTATTAAATCTCTTTGAGAAGTCAGAAACAGATTCCCCTTCCTTCTTCTTCAGTGATCCAAATTCTGTAATATAGTAAAGGAAATCCTTTATGTCCCCCAAATTCTTTAAGAAGGCTTCACCTAAGGCTTCAATCCCATCGATAGATCTAGGAGGCAAGGCCCTAAACCACTTCCTAGCCTCACCCTCAAGGCTATGAACAAAAATCCTCATCCATACGTCTGCATGCATGATAACATGATGATCTATAAAACTGTTCGAGGTGTTCTTCTGCGGTTACATCTCCCTCTCCTGTGAACTTGGGCAACTGCTTAAGGTAGCCATCCACTGGGAGGGCATTCAGAGGCTGAGGAAAAACAAGGGGGGCATACCTAGAAGCTATTATATCTTCCATTCTAGTCATGGGGGGATTTGCTTCTGCCATATGGATAATAGGTGGAGGAGGAATAGGAGGGGAAGGAGTTCAAACAGGGGAAACTTGGGGTGTGTTTCTGGGAGGAAAGGGACACAGTAGAGGGTTTGGAGAAAAGGCTACAGAGCTTGAGGGAAAGGAGGTTTCCCTTTCTGTAGTAGAAACAACAGTAATATGAGGAGGGGTGGTAAAGCCCAGGGTGGGAAAATCTCCTGAGGCGCTGTGTCTAAACCATGACACAATTTCAGGGGAGAGAGGAGTGAAGGATTTCTCCCTCCAATACCAGATCAGGAGGGGAAAACTTAATAGGAACACTCCCAAACTTTAAACTTCGGGAAACTCCAACAGGTTGTATAATCGAAGAATGAGAAGAAGATATTGGAGTTTCTACAGGAGGGCAATTGAAATCATCAGAAATAACTGGTTCGACAGTAGAAGTACCTTCTCGAGGGGTCTTTCCCTTTCTGATAATTTTCTCTTGGTCAGCTTCCGGTGTTGCTAGTGGCAGCTATGGAGTATACCTCGTGTGTTTGCCTCTGGAAGCCACAACTGAAATAGTGGAGTCACCACAATGGAGTCGCCAGGTGCACAGTTGCAATCTTAAATGTACTGAGTTCTAATGCACCTTCAGAATTAGTAAGCTTTGTCGTTCAATCCCAGGTAAAATCTTCAATTTCGTCCCCGACAATGGCGCTAGAAATGTTAGCACCAGAAGTCACCTTTGGATTGCTATAGAAGTAAGCCCGATACCCATCAGAATTATATGTCACGGGTTGGTTATAAAGGGGTCAAATGGGCACAATCTCAAGAAACTATCGTCATTAACTCAGAAAACTAGGCTAATATGCATAAGAAGGTGAGGTATTGCTTTAACTTCAGTCAATAGGTTGTAGTAAGGGTGAGTAGGAGGAAGACTTCAGCGAGGAAAATGTAGAGGTTTATTGTGAACATCAATTTTTCCAGCAGCCTAAGGAAGAAAAAATTAAACACAAGGTCCTCTTGGATTCAAATCTCAAGGATACTGAAAGAAATCATAACAACATCACATTCGAACATTCAACATAATACAGTCACAACAATCCATGTGAATCAGTCATTCATGAACTCCCTCAGTAATAGAGGTAGATAAGATGGAATAAGAAGGTTGAATGTTATTAAAAAAGAAGTCTCGAGCTACAACACATAACCAGGAACCAGGAGCTTCATTAAAACTTTACAATACGGGAGCTTTGCTCTACCATCGACCTTTACAAAATATAAAAATGAGTATATATATACTCAAATCAACTTGCCCCCCTACATAAGTGCACTCTGCTAACTATATTCAAGGCTTGGCGTCTACATCTTCCTTTGTCAAACCGCACTTGCACTCTTTTGTCAGACGCGATCTGGGATCGGTATGGGCTTTGCAGGAGAGTTCATTGACAGGGGGACCTTGGGTTGACAGTCTACCTCCACGACCAGCTTTTCCATGCTTTCCATTTACGGGGTGAAACAAGGTTTCAACTACCTCCCCCCATTTCCATTAACTGCTTTCATTGGGATCAGGACACAGCCTGACACCCAGGAATGCTTTAGGCAGTGCCCATGACTTCCTCAAAATGACCTCGATGCCTCGGGCCATGCTACCTTCCTTCTGCATTCAACACAGGCGCTCTCGACCTTTGGCGTAGCTCCCCTCTATCGCTCCAATCTCGCATGTGACCTCTTGCCATGACTTGGAGCTTTCATCCAAAGGTGTTTTCGGGACTTTGCCTTTCGGGAGTATTCACTTCAACTTGATTTCAACATCGCGATGCCCAAAATTGCGAAATTCCCTTTGAGATCAGCAGTTGATCTTTCTTCAAAATGGACGGCCAGGATCTTTTCCCTTACGACACGAAACATCGGCTAGCGATGAGCATGGGACCTGCTTCTCATGTGATCATGTGTTGAGACCACGGGCCCAGTTCTCAAACGTTTTGCGATTTCGCATTCTGGGGGTCTCGCACCATGTTCCACTTCTAAAACTCGATCTGCAAAATCATGATCCTGTTGATCCAGCGCCACGCATCCCTTAATTTGAATGGCTCATATTGAAACCATCGAATTTTCAGGTCCCGGGATTTTGGGCTATGGATGCACCTTAACAGCGAGAACCCCGAAATCCCAATTCCCGATCCTCTGAAAATTGTCAGTGTCAGATCAATGACCCTCGGCTCTTCACGATCGGATGGCCTAGATCATTTCGCGACTTCACGTTTCGCGAGATCCCATGACTTTTCTCCTTGACCGCTCTGTGTCATGAAACTGCGAAAAACTGCTCCTTGCCCGCTCACCTGATTTGAGACCACATCAAACCACTTCATGTGTTGTGCTTGGTGCTCACAACTGTGACCTGTAAATAGTTACTTGGATGATTGTGGGGCCTGAGAAAACAAAAGGATCAGCGATAGAGGCAAAGAGAGAAGTGATTGATTTTATGGAAAACAGAGAGGTTCATGGCCGATATTTGTCGAGCAAGCTACCAAGGAAAAACAGGTCAATCAAACAGATGAGGGCGAACAGAAGAAAAATATAAGATGAGAGGGAAAACTTACGATTGGGTTTGCAAAAAGAGGAGAGACATGCAAAATTTGTAGACTTAAAGTATAAAGCACAAATCCTAATGCTTTGACAAGTTAATGTGCTAACACTATCTCTCGATAAGGATTTTTAAGTAAACTGACCTGAATTTTTTATAGGTCCTCCAACATTGTTGTAGGATCTTCGAGATATTCTTGTAGGAGTTCTAGCCCATTATCTCTTTCCTTCAAGAAGTGTCTGGCTTCATCTCCCTTGAACGCGATTGTTGGATCCGAGAGCTTTAACATTCTTTTGAAAATTGTAGGTGGTAATAAAACATGAGACTTTCCTTGAAGTTTAATCGTCCTCAAAATTTGATCAAATTTGTCAACACACTAGGAAACTATTTCTCTAGAATCAAAGACCTCAGGTACACATCCAACTAAGGCAATCCCGGATGTCCAAAATTTGTTTTAGTTTCTTTCTAGTAACGACAATGATGAATAATACCAATAGGATCTTGACCACTGGAACCTCTGGTCCTCTTGTCCAAATAAATTCAGAGTATCCCTGCAAAACTATTCTCTTCTTCTCATAGTCATTTTGATGAAGTTGGTAGATTATTGTACAATCACTTTAAGAAGTTAACTTCAAAGTAAATTCTTTTTTGATAATATAACTCAAAGAACTTTTTTCAATGGGAGGATTATTATGAAATAAATGGAGAATTACCTCGAGAAGTATGCCATTAATAATGATCGTTTCAATATTTAATTAGTTGTTATCCTCCATAAAATTAGCATTAAATATTTCTTGGGGAAAGTGACAATGTGATACATGTATTGCGATAGAGGATCAGACTTGGAGATGAAGAGATAGTAGAACTACAACAACTGGCGGTAGAAACTAAAAAACGGTTAAAGTATAGGATTTTATTGGTCATACGTATAGAGAATAATATTGCAAATTTTTTATGACCCGCAAACCCACGGTAACATGAGAAATCAATTAAGTGTTGGGCTATCAAGAGAGTTAAGAATATATATTGAAAATGACTAATTATTATAGATCGTTCGACCGAACTTGTATTCGTAGCAAGTAAATGAATCAGAGAAGTGCTTCAAACCCAAGACACAAAAGGAACTCAAAAACATTCTAAGTAGTTCAATATGAGGATCGCGGAACATAAAGTGCATTCTGGTGAATAAAGTTACAAACATAACGAGAACTCTCCAAAGTTCTCATTTTTAGAGTGGTTATTTTTACCTCTGAATCAAAAAGTGGTGCTACCAGTAGCACCACATTTTTTGGTGGTTAAAATTGAAACTTTTTTGAAATCGTTGAAATCATTACCTTAACAAGATGACAAAAACCTTAAAAGAGAGGGTCAATTTAAGGTTTTTGACATCTTGTCAAGAAAACTAATCCGGATGATTTTCAGAACGAAATGAAAGGAAAGATATTAAAGTGAAATACACATAAATATTGCCAGAAACAGAGAGATACAACAATACATTATTTCTATTAATGAAATAAATGTACAAAGACTGTAAAAATACAGAGTGCGAGACTCGCTAGAATGGTGACAACTTTATCTTTGAGAAGAGATGTGACGGCTACACTCATTCACAAGAAAATGACCACAATGAGGCTTTGAAGGCCTTTTTTATGATAAACATTAATGCCAAAACCCTAAACATCCAAAAACCTAACCGTAGGAGATGAAACGCCAAAAGTCATGTGGGCCTCGTTGGGGTAAGTTAGTACATCAAATTCTCATGGTCGTAACTTTTGCATACGATCTCCGTTTTAGGCATGTGATAGCCCATTGGAAAGGCATTTTCGATAACTACACATTATGTCATCAAAATATGACATTGTCTATAGTTTTATTGTGGCAAGATGAGAAAACATTGTTTAGGGCCCCAAAACGGCCCTGGAAGTACAAAAAGATGTGATGACATGAAAACTTCTAAAATAAGACAGTTGGAATAGGTGGGCGGCCACCAATATCCACCTAGATGTTGTGTAGGGCTTCAGGACAGCCCCTGAAGTGCAAAACCTACAATTACAAAGAAATTTATCCATTACAGAGAAACATGTTGAATTGAACATTGTCACCAATATCCACCTGGATCAATCCTCCCCCCTTAGGAAGAAATGGTATCCATTGCATTGAGTGCCCGAGGAAGAGGGGAACACGTTTTCTGAATCTAAATCTTGGTGAGTCACATGCCTTGTTGGAGAAGTTGTGTTGTGTGATCTGTGGAAGGCTTTCATGAACCTGTTTCCAGCAGGGTTGAATATGTTCCACCAAACTGTTGTCAGCGGGGTTGAATATGTTCCACCAACCTGTTGTCTCTGGGATTGACGAGGCATTGTGTAGGCACCCTCGTAGGTGAAGAAACAATATCTTCTTTCTCTTCTGCAATATGCTTCTGCTGGATAGAAGGTGTTGAGGCTGCAGTGGTTGTAGGGGCCTTCTATGCATCCTTTGAAGAGACTGTGAAGAGGATGAATTTTGCAGTATGAGAGATATATCCAGGTGGATATTGGTGGTCACCCACATGTTCCAAATTCCAACTATCTCATCTTGACAGTGCTCATTTCAACACGTTTCTCTATAATGGGGACATTTCTTTGTAATTGTAGATTTTGCACTTTCGGGGTTGTCTTAATGCCTTACACAACATCCAGGTGGATATAAAGGGTATGTTCTCCATCAAAACAAAAGTTTGAAGCATTTTGTGGGTTCAAACATTTGCAGCAATCACCAACCTCCTTTTGGTACTATCAAAATCCATTTCTCGATCCATACACTGTAAGCACCACAGTTGGTCCACAAGAACTACAGGGTTTTTTTTTACCCTCGAACCTTCGTTCACTAGTATAAGGAGAACCATACATGGATTCACTACATCCATACATGGATTCACTACATCTATACATAGATCCACTACATCCATTGGTCTGCAAAATTTTGAACAAATTTGCAGGGTTTCTATGCTTCCCATGGAGGTTCCACAACCTCTACAACAACCCATGCTACTCTACAAACCCTTGGCATCCTTTGTGACCCTCTACACTAAACCAAATCCAAAGAGGTGTTCCAAACTCTACAAAAACTTTCAGAGGATCTACCATAGCTCATTGGAAATATATCTTCAATATCTCAAATGGGTATTTCACGGAATCTCATTTGGCTTCCTGGTTTGAGAGATATCATCGATTGAATCTCAGCATGTATTTAACCCAAGGAGGTTGACCGTACCACCATATTCAAAGGTATTTTTCTCCCTACTCAAGAAAATAAAGAAGGAGTTCCACATATGGCTGTAAATATATCTTTAATATCTCAAATGGGTATTTCGCAAAATTTCATTTTGTTTTTTGGTTTATGAGATATGTTTGTTTGGAGAAACACGTGCTTGTAACCAGTGTGGTCGCGTGCCCTTCAACTTTGGCTTGTTTTTTCTCACTCCATGGGCCACCTCAGAAAAAATTTCATGTATCGATGGAAATATATATTCAGTAGCTCTAATGGGTCTTCGATGGAATTGGATTTCATCACCTGTAGCAGAAGTTATGAATAAATTTGTAGAAGATTATTTAAAGCCTCCAAAGTCATGATTTTTCCATCTTTTTATTAATGTAAATGGTTATGGTTCAACCACACAAAACCCTTCCCTTCATTGGGAATTAGAACATTGTACTCATGAGTCTCTTTGTAGCATGGGTTAAATAATGGGGACCATCATTTTCTAAGGGGGGATGAATGATCTGAATTTTATGGGTTATATGGTCTAAATTCGAATGTAGAAGTCATAAAGCTATAAAGATAATAGATTGACCATGTAGATACCCACCTCCTCGTTAATTAATTGAGCTAACAGGTTGTCCATATGGGTCAAAAAGAGTCCCACCTCTCCATTATTGTATTGGGTTTTATTTTCCACTACTTAGTTAGTTGGGTAGTTAGGTCTATTATTATGATAATAAAGACTCGTTTAATGAGTTCTTTACATTATTGTATTGGGTTTTATTTTCCACTACTTAGTTAGCTGGGTAGTTAGATTTATTATATTAATAATAGAGACTCATTTAATGAGCTCTTTTTTACTTTGCCCAATGGACCATTTTGTAATGCTATATAAAGGCCTAAGAATCCTTCTCATAATATCAAGTTATTCATTTTGGATTCTCTCATATTTTTTATTGTTTATTGTGAGATTAATTATCTCTAAGCGTTTTACTAGTAATTAGTTTTAGAGGTGAGGCTCCTCTTTGATCCTCACCTCCCAAGTACTTCATTTAAATGTTTTTTTGTCCATGCTTATTTTCATGCAAGATTGACACATCTAAGATCCTCCTCTCTCGACATTCAAACTATCCAGATCTTAGCCCCCGAGATCTGGATCAGTGATATTTATTTTCCACTACTTAGTTAGTTGGTTAGTTAGTTATACTAATAATATAGAATCATTTAATGAGCTCTTTTTTACTTTGTCCAATGGACCATTTTGTAATGTTATATAAAGGCCTAGCAAGCCATATCATAATATCAAGTTACTCATTTTGGATTCCCTCATATTTTCTTTTGTTCATTGTGAGATTAATTAGCTATGAGTGATTTACTAGTAATTAGTTTTAGAGGTGAGAATCTTCTTTGACCCATATGGAAAACATGTTAGCCCAATCAATTAACAAGGAGGTGGGCGTATACATGGTCAATCTATTAGCTTTATATATTTATGACTTTTGCATCCGAATTTAGACCATATACCCCCTAAAATTCGGATCAGCAAGGATTTCAACAATTTCAAAAAAGTCGCAATTTTAGCCACCTCCAAAAAAAGTGGTGTTGTCGGTAGGACCAACTTTATTTTTGGAGTTAAAACTATGGATTGATTGGAACTATGGATTTGAAAATATATACCATTACCAAAAAAAACATTGAAATTGACTCCTAAATCAAAAGTGGTGTTAGGTGGAAATTATTTAATTATTTTTTTAATAAATTTACATTAAAAAAAAATCTATCTGTGCCCTGGGTGCCTATGGAATAAAATTCTTTATTTAGTGAAATAGAATTTATGGTTTTTTTCGAGGGAAAATAAATTACAAAAAAACAATTTGAAAAAATAATCAATATACATTTGTAATAATGTTGTAATTTTTAATTTATTTTTTACCTCTACTTTTTATAGTGGACTATAGCTATCGGTTGATTGCATTAATCTATAATTTGGAGATTACAAAATAAGATAGAGTAGATATATTAATCAAATAAAAATTGCCTAGAGAACCAAGAGTATCTAGGTGCTCTACAACTTAGTATGGGAGATGTTCTTAGATAATGTTACGTTACATTATGTGATAACAAGAAATTAACTAAAAAATAAATAACTATGTATACATACATATGTGTACATGACGTGAATGTTGAATATAATCATTTTTGGCATTCTTAATGAGAAGGTGAATTTTTGTTTTTTTAATGTTGAATATAATCATTTGTGGGATTCTTTGAAGAGGATCTCTCGGGAGCGGGATGGACTCTGTGGTTAGTTTCCGGTGTGCGGTCAGGCACTGTGGTTAGGCTTTCCGGTCTACGGTGTGCAGACAAAGGACTGCGGTTAGGGCTAGTTGAGAGGTTTTCCCGTGGGACCTCTTGTGGTCGCTCTTTTTCCGGCAAGCACAAAGTGGGGTAGTGGGATCTTTTGCAACGTTTTTTTTCTGGCAAGCATGAGGTATGGTGGTCGTGGAGCTTCGAGGGTCTGAAATGGAGGAGAACATTCAAAACGTGGCCACCATGGGTGACCATTTGGTCAGGGATGAGGAGTGGTTCGAAACAGGTGGAAGAATTGGGGATCGAGTAGATGGGAAGGGGGAGACAAGCAGTCTAGAAAAACAACTTCTGGTTTTTGACAAGGAAATTCCTCCACTTCCTGGTAAGTTGCTTTCACAGACACTCTTTCAGCCTTCTTTGGGTGAAGAGGTATTTGAGGGTTGTTTTGGGGAATTCCCATAGTTTTTTCCATCTGATTCATTTCACACAAAAGGAGGTTTACCACCCTCACTTAGCCCTCAAGAAGATCTTTCTTTTGATTGGATTTCACAAGAAGAAGGTGGTTTTATCCTTTCTTCACCCTGTTTCAGTCAAGAAGATCCTAGAAGCAGATTAAAGTATCATGGGTCAAAGTTATCTTCAGAGGTAGATTTAGGTCAGCGCAGTGCGGAGAGTTTTGTTTGACATCTCCCAGGCGCATAGGAGGATTTTGCGAAGTCTACAACCACAAATGTCTTTATTTCGGCTTTCCTAGACATAGAAGAACATCATGGTTTTGTCTGGACTAAGAAAATAGGTGGATTTTCTTAGACTACCTAGAGGAATACAACTTATGATGAAGGTTTTTGGTATCAAAGGAGAAGGAAAAGCGAAGGACAAAGACAAAAGAGAAAATGCTTAAAAACTAAAGGAAAATTGGGGAGCACGGTTCTCGGGGAGGACATGGGTTTGAATCAAGTTATACAAATGGAAAATCAAACTCTTGTAGGGAGAGAAAGTGGAAGAATTTTTTCTCTCAAATCTATCATTGATTGGGTGCATTTCACATGGAAGGAGCATCTTGGTTACGCCCTAGAGATCATCAAACTAAATAGGAACTAGTTTTCTTTTAGCTTTCTACAACCAGATCATGCAAAATGGGTTCTAGGAAAAACTTGGAGTGTTAACAATTCACCACTACTTTTAAAGACATGGAGCCCCTTTTTTTATGCCAGTCGAGAGAAAATGGATAAAATTATTGTTTGAGTTCGCCTTCCGGCACTGCCTTTACATTTTTGGTCTTTGGAACATTTCAAAGTGATAGGAAATTTCTCGGGGGACTTCTTAGAAGTTGATATGACCTTTGAAGAAACTAAACAGAGAAAAGCGGCAAGGATTTTAGTCAATTTGAATGATAGAGAAGGGCTAGGAGAAGAAGTCGATTTGAGATGGGGAAGCTACACCCACTCCCAGATCCTGGACTATGAAAATGTCCCATTCAGATGTTGAAGATGCCATCAGTATGGTCATTTGGTGATGAATTGTCACTTGCCTTTAAGAACCAGAGAAAAGGGTCTCAAAAGAGAAAAAGGAAAGAGAGTGTTACAGGAGGAGAAGAGAAGTCATACATGATCTCCCAGTGAGGATGCCCAGGACTTAGTGGAATTAAGGCGGCCTAAATCTATAGAATAAGGCGTTCCTTTGTAGGAAATACAAGAACCCCCGCCTGAAAGGGACAACAAAGCGTCGAAAGGGCCCGAGTTTTTAAGCATTATCAAGTCCGAGATGGGAAACACAAGGAAATTGGCCTTTAGTAATCCTTTACCTCTTTCTCCTCCTATTATTGTTTTAATTAAAAATTTAACTTTAGAAGGCAATGAGTGGTTGGAGGCTCTCAAAAACATGTCGCTCGACACCAACCTCCCACTTCTTGCCTACAAACGCTTGGACACTTCTGAGTTGGATTTATCACCGGGAGATCCCCCAACCCCAAAGTGGCTCTATTGTGTCGAGGATGTTTCCTCTTCATCTTCAAAGTCCTCTGAAAACTCTTTTAACCGTTATTTTCTTAGATCCCAACATAAAACCACACCCTCAGGAGGCCTGGACAAGGAAGTGATTTCGACACTGGATAGAGGAGGCCAAGGGAGGAAATCCCTAATTTCAAAAGCACAAACCAAAGCCAGGTATGACCTCCTGGCGGGGAAAAAATAGTCAATTGAAAGGGTGCTTAGAACAGTGTGGACCCAGGGAAAGTTTTATGGATGAAGTGCATGTCTTATAATTGCAGGGGTTTGGTCGGTCCCCTAAAAAAACCAACATTAAAAAGGGTCATTTTCTCTGAACACCCTGATGTATTGTTGTTACAAGAATCCTTGGGGGAAGGAGAAGAGGTAAAAACTAGATTGGAGTTGCTACTTCCTGGTTGGGAGTTTGAAACCTTGGATTCCTTGGGAAGATCTGGGGGATTGGCGATAGGATGGAATACCCATCTATTCAAATCTCAAATGTCTGGGTATGGATTATGGGCTAGGTATTACTATTTCAACTCTGGAGTTAAGGGAATATCTACACATTCTAAACGTCTATGGCCCTTATCAGAACAAAAACCCTTTCTGGTACACTCTCTTCAACAAGTATTTTCTGAAAGACCACTTGGTAATCTTAGGGGGAGATTTAAATTTCTCCCTGGGACTCTCTGAAGTCTGGGGTTTACACGCTAGAGCTGATACATTGGCAGGCTACTTTGGTAAAAAAAAATCTGATTGCAAACTAATTGACATCGAACCCACCTTACTCAAACCTACCTGGAGAAACAACTTGGTGGGGGAGGATGAAGTAGCTAAAAGGTTGGATCGGTTTTTGATAGTTGACTCTCTTCTGGAAAAGTAATTGACAATGAAATAGTGGATTGGCAGCGGGGGTATCTCTGATCATTAACCAATCTTCTTTGAGTTCAGACAGGGCTCCAAAAATCCAGCTAGTCCTTTTAAATTTAACAAGACTTGGCTAGAGGATGATTCTTTCATTAATCTTGTAAAAGAGAATTGGACACCCTTTCTGTTAGGATATTTAGACACTTAGGATTTAGTTAAGATCTACTTGGTC
>CBVK0100465807.1:0-12084 GCA_900067695.1 Picea abies | reverse complement strand
GTACTTCCTCCTTAGGAATAAGTCTTCCCCCCGCTTTCTTGTAAAAGAAAGCTAGTGGATGGTTGACCTTGGGAAGTGGACCCATGTAAAGGGGAACCAAGAAAATATGATCCCAAGTTAATAGCACTCACGAGGGTGTGAGAGGGTTGAGTCGATGAGTTGGAAAGACTAGGAACTCCTCCTCGAATGGGAGGGATATTTTGCATGTGCCTGGAACGACGGGGGTTCTGTGGGTCCCTTATGATGTCTAACTAGAAAAATGAATGTGTGCAACTGGTGATGAGAATAATAAATGAACAAGAGACTTTGTATTACTTGGACCTTCACAATATATCTCACAATCATTTGTAATCACAAGAGCATCATACATAAATCAATTGACAAAGAAGCATATATGTGGATAGGTGGATTTTGTCCATGTGGGAGAACAAAGAAATCAAATGCTCGTGACCTAAAAGGCGTAACGTCATTCCTCTCAAATAGCACTGGACCTTCCAATAGCACTCAACAATGGGGTCTAAAGCCACTGGAAGAGGAACTAGTGAAGGATGAAATAATCAGTTATAATGAGGGGTATAGGGTGCATATCCTGAAAGAGCTAGAGATATTTCCCAATAGCCACACAAAATTTGATTAAGGTGCAATTGTAGCCCACAATTGCCACCTAGGTAGATGTCCTAAAATTTGGTCACTAGGTATAATCACAAGAGCATCATACATAAATCAATTGATAAAGAATAATACATGTGGGGAGGTGGTTTATGTCTGCGTGGGAGAACAAAGAAAACAAATGCTCATGTCCTAAAAGACGTAACGTCTTTCCTCTCAAATAGCACTGGACCTTCCAATAGCACTCAACAATGGGGTCTGAAGCCACCGGAAGAGGAATTAGCGAAGGATGAAACAATCAGTTATAATCAGGGGTAAAGTGTGCATATCCTAGAAGAGCTGGCGATATTTCCCAATAGCCACACAAAATCTGATCAAGGTGCAATTGCAACCCACAATTGCCACCTGGGTAGATATCCTAAAATTTGGTCACTAGGTACCTTGGTCAAAGTGTGACATTTAGATTTTTGGCCTAAGAAATGGGTCACGTGTTGGCTCCCGTCCAAGAGGTGGGTGCCTCAAGGGGGGATGCATAGAACAACCGGACCTCGGCTTTCAACCCTTCATGAGTATCTCCTTGCCTTATGGTGTTAGGAACATTTGACTTGGAGGATTTTAAAGTTTCCTATTTGACAATTTCTATTGTTTTGAAGATGTGAGAACTTGATAATGGGGAGTTATTTGGATGCCTATTGTCGAGATCGTATCTAGACTAAAAAAATTCTTTTGGCACCTCCTGTGGAGGAAAACTTAGTGTGTTTTTAGAAAAAATTTAGATGTGATTGTTTGAGAGATTGGGGGTGTGAACCAATCTCGTTCAAGTTAAGTGGGAGTGGATAGTCTCATCAAGAAAAGGGTGGGGCATTTTAGAATCCCTTTGAAGGAAAATTACTTCAACCTCCACTATTTCTAGATAAAACAATGTGAGTGATTAATGAATTTGTGTGTGAACAAGTGAGAGTGTGCCAAATTTTTAATAAGTTAGGTGTCACCTTGCTACATGTGGACTTTGTCTGGTCCTTACAAGTCTTGATTACCTAATTTACTAAATGTCATTGGTACAACCTTGCAAAATTTTAAAGTCCCTAGAGAACTAGCATGTGGACATGTGGGTCCTTACCAATCCTTTAAACTCCCTAATGTGATTTAAT
The DNA here is from genome assembly GCA_900067695.1 of Picea abies. Taxonomy (NCBI): domain Eukaryota; kingdom Viridiplantae; phylum Streptophyta; class Pinopsida; order Pinales; family Pinaceae; genus Picea; species Picea abies. The sequence continues at coordinate 10,324 of CBVK0100465807.1, read as the reverse complement.
CTAAGAAAGTCTTAAAATACTATCCTAGATCATGGACATTTTTGCATGTATGGGCTCGTTACAATAACCTTTAACTCTCCTAGTGATGTAAACTAAGAAAGTAGCTTCAAACTATCCTATCTTTGTAGCATGTGGGCATGTATGGGCCCTTACAAATTTAAGATGTTTCTGAAAAGAAACTAAGAGGATTCCTAAAGGGGGATGTTGTCCTCTCCTAAATATTTTGTCTTTAAGGGAGATGAAATATTCCTTCAATAGATTTTATGATTCTCAAGATCACTCTATGGTGCGAGAGAAGAGCATACTCGATGATTGAAGTTCAATTTCTGGTCCCGATGCAAGTGGTTATATTTGTGATATATAATGATTCCAACTTAACTTCAATCAAATCAATCCATCCATGTGGAAAAATGAAATCAAAAAGAGGATAAAGATGGATTTTAACCCCCTAAATGCCTATGTTTAGACTAAACCTTCATGTGGAGAGGGAATCTAAGTGTGGTGCATATTACAATTTTCATAGAATCAATTTTAAGAAGGCTATGGGCCTTCAACATATCACAAAAACCCTTACAATGTTTGAATTTCAGAACAAATGCATCGGTCGCAGAGTAGATAGAGGCGCATGTGGCACCAATGCATAAAACGAAGATGATTTGTTGGCACAGGTGCACAGAAGGTGCTAAGGAACAAGGTTCTCTTGGCACACATGCTCGGAAGGCACGCCAGTGGGATAAAAAAACCCATGCACTTTCTGTTACATCGTTGGGAAGAAAATTTCAGATGAAATTATCTTATCTCAACTCTAAATTTAGCATTTGGCAGGCAAGATTGGGCTGGTTATGGCTCTTTGAAATCAAATAAACCAAAAAGAAGTGCTCAAATGACCCAAATGGGGAGGAAATTGATACCTATCCCCAGTGGAGTTGTCAATCTGTTGCATTCTTTTCGTCACCTAAATGAGAAAAAAAAGGACACTTACAAGTCCAATTGGGTTAGCTAGACAGGACATAAATGAGTGCAAGAGTTAGAAACATCAAGCACAATAAGAAAATAAACAACTAAACTGATAACAATTAAAGAAACTAAACTAATGTGCATAAGGAGAATATAACAAAAGAAAGACCGATATTCATGCCACCAATGGATAGATTGTATTAGTGGGAAAACACCAAAGAGAAAGGGAGACTTATGGGTACCCTCTTCCTCCAAGGGAGGGCTCTTGAACCCCCATTGATTGAGATCTTCTTACAAATAACAAACTAAAAGGAAATGGTTAAGAAATTCAAAGCTCATTCACTCAATAAGTGATGTGAATGGCCCATTGAAATGATGCTTATATGCTCCAATGAGGAAAGAAGTTCCTTGCACGAGAATAGCGGCAACATAACAATACAAATAGATTCTTGAAAATGTAGTGCACCCATGGCCTCTTTTTATAATAAATCTTTGAGGCATTATCCAACTGGTCTTGAGTGTGAACAAGGGGCCCTTTAGGTCTTTGACTAGCGCCCCACTCGGATTCATCTCGGATTTGGGGGTCAAATTGACTTGGGAGTTGAACCAGAAGTGGGTGGGAGGCCAACCATAATCATTAATGTGTCGTTCTGAAGTGTGCATAGGTTTTTGTGTCCACGGTCGTGCATCGAGCACATGTGTGCTTTTCCGACGTTTTTGACATGCGCATGTGCACGCATTTTCTTTGCATTCTGATTGCATGCTGATTTTATAACCAATTGTATTGTTTATACCTTTTGGAAATGCATTTTTTATGCCATGAGTGAACTAATAGGTGTTTGGAGATGTTGGATTCATGTAACCATTTGTAGACGAAAGTTCAGTGATAATATGATACATATAGAATTCAAGGAGAAATGCAGACAGAAGGAAACACTGCACAATTCTATTCCCCAGGTAGAGGAAACTTAAACCCCCATGGTGGATTCAGAGGAAGAGGACAAGAAGGAGGAATGGGTTGAGGTCAAGGTCAGATCATTTTCTATAACAGCACCCATCCAGGACATTTGGCAAGGGATTTTCAGAACCCTTGTACTGCTTGTAGCTATTGTAATTCATTTGATGATGTCATTGAAGATAGCCCAGTATTGCTAGAAAAACTTTAGGAAAGACAAGGAGGAAACCATCAAGTACAACTAATATCAGTTGAACCTTGCAGGGAGGATCCTAGAGTCATTTTTATTACGGGAGGGGGCATATTTACAGGAGAAGATAGGGTGACTCCAGGAAAGACTACAGATGGATCAAGGATTAGGAGAGTTGCAGAGAAGGCACATTTGTTTGATCCAAGGAGAGAAAAACATACTTTTGAAGATGCAAGAAGATAATTTGTAGGATAACAAGCTTCTTCGTCTAGAGCACAACCAAAAGTAAGAGAATTTGGAATGCCTCGAACATTTGATTAGTATTCCTTAGCTAGACAAAGAAACAAGGTAAGTAAGATTATGGACTTCTTGTATACTTGCATAAATTTGATTAAACATGAAAAATATGTGCAGGAGCTACAACAATTAATAAGAAAATATGAAGTTGGGAGAATATATCCTCTATTAAGCAGAGCTATGAATAAAGTATCTAGGAAAACAAGGTCAAGCAAGGAAATACACCTTAGTGCTTAGATTGGAGACTAAGACATAGACTATGTGGTCCTCGACTTGGGATCAGAATTAAATGTCATGACTAAGAAGATGTGGGCATTGATGGGAAATAATAAGTTAATTTATTCTCCTATCAGGCTTGGGATGGCTAATCAACAGGCAATGAGCCCCTTTGGGATACTAGAGCCTGTCCTTGTGGGAATTGGTGGAGTAAGGACATTTGCAGATTTCGAAGTGATTGAGAATGTTGATGATAGCTACCCCTACCCAACATTGTTAGGAATTGATTGGGATTTCAACAATTTGATTGTTTTTAACCTGAAAAAGAGAAGAATGACATTTGAAGTTGATGGCCTTAAGGTCATTGCACCTCTTGATCCTGATGAAGGTTGCAGGTACACAAAACTGATAAAAAAAGAAGACCATGCCTATGAGCTAGAAAATATCTATAAACTGACAGCAAGATAACAGGATTATATCAAGCTTATAGCAGATGGGAATATAAGTTGGAGAAGTGAAAGTGCATGCTCATCATATTCAGAGGAAGCATTGGAAAATTGGCAGAACAAAATGTATGAAGTCTCTACGCGGAGGTGTGCCAGATTGACCAGAGAAGTCTGTTGGATTGGAAAATAAGTAAGTAATATGCCTACATTGATTGATTGAATCATTTAGAGATATTTCTCATTGAATTTGAAGGAATTGTACCAGTACAACAAAGGTTGTTAGCACTATATGAATCCTTGAAAGAAATTCCATCTAGATGGTGGGGAACACACAAGAAGAACATCACAGAGTGGGTACAATGTCACACCTTGATGATAGTGCACTTTTTAGACCAAGGTGAAGGTTGTGAAGTTTGATACATAGGTCAGAATCATCCCAAGGACGATGCAGGAAGTTGTGAGGAATCCTGGAGCAACATTCCTAAAGAACAATGGGTATATAAGTTCATTAACACTTTGGATACTACACCTATCAACTGGTATATTCAAGAAGATTTGTGCCTCATCACTACATATTGGTATGGAATGAAAAAGAAATTTATAACCGTTCCTATTTGAAATTCAATACCCTACAATAGATTAGGATTTACAAATTGCAAGACAAAAGGTCTTTGAAGAGGCGTCTAACCTCCCTTTTGCACAAGAAGAAAATCAATGGACTGCACCTATTCAAAAGTTACAGGGTTGTTATAACATTAATGTTGATGATGACGATGACTCTAGGGATGTAAACATTGCATAAATTGAAGTTCAGAGAGACATAAAAGGGACAGGGATCGAATTGCCTTTTATTAGACAACCTATTAAAATTAAGAAGGTTAATATTGGAACAGAGCAAGCACCTAAGTTGGAAAATGTTGGAGACTATTGGGATGATGATACTATTGATAAGATTACAGAACTACTGCATGAGTATTAGGACTTGTTTCCAAACAAGTTCACAGACATGAAGGGCATAAAAGAGCCCATGGGAGAAATGAATATCCCCTTGAGAGAATATGAAAGACCTATCAAGAAGAGACCCTACAGACTAAATCCAAAATACAAGCAGATATTTAATATTGAATTGGATAGAATGTTGGGCAGAAGGAATCATAGAACCTGTTGAAGAATCCAAATGGATCAACCCTATGGTGGTCCAAGATAAGAAGTCAGGAGAAATCAGAATCTGTGTAGATCTAAGAAAGTTGAACTATGCATGTCTACATGACCCATTCCCTACACCTTTTACTGATGAAGTTCTAGATAATGTAGGAGGATAAGAGGTATATTCATTTACAGATGGATTTTTAGGCTATCACCAAATCATAATTTCAAAGGAGGATAGGCATAAGACCACATTTGCAATAGAATGGGGTTCTTTTCAATACATTGTGATGCCTTTTGGCTTGAATAATGCACCAGCCATCTTTTCCAGGGTGGTGGTCGAAGAATTTAAGGACTTTTTACACAAGTTTTTGGAGGAATATTTTGATGATTGGACTATTTTTAACCTACTGAAAAATCTTATTGAATGCTTGAGATTAATGTTAGATAAGTGTAGGCAATGTCAGATTTCCCTAAATTTGAAAAAGTGTATTTTCTTTTCACCCTTTGGAGTGTTTCTAGGGCACATTGTTGCCACAAGGGTAGACCCAGGGTTCAACGCTTCAACAGTGCACCAACAAAACCCTAACTACCGGCCCTTTCAGCAACACCTGTGAAGTAGATGAAGTCTCACCCGAGGTAGAGGCAGGGGGGGTTGTAGGACTCAAGTGTATACAACCTAGCTGGGACACAGATATGTGATCACAACACTTAATAGAGAACTTAGAAATCGACATTCATTAGTCTGCACTCTTATTCACATCGCAGATTAAAACCCTAATTATAGAACAACGTGGTATTAACCCAGATCTAACACATCTCACCATTCAACACATAACATCAAGAAGATATAGCATTCATTCACATTATTAAGAACTAAGATATAACATCAGATGCATATAACATACATAAAGGTTACAAAACTAAGAAAATACAATAATAATACAACACAAAGCAGATAACACATGATATATGTGGTTCACCCCTAGCAAGGGGCTATGCCCACCAACTCTTCTTCTTCTTTATTATCTTCTTCCAATATTCTTATATGCACAGAGCCACAAATCCAAATCCGCATAGGACAGGATATCTACGCACACCTCGCCAGATCCTCCTTCCATGAGCTTAGCAAAACACATAGCTTTCTTACAATAACTTTAACTTAGCTTTCCAGGTTCTCAACACAGTATGCACTAAGCCAACCAGTCATGCACTAAGACAATTAGATCACATATATCCAACTACTATCTCTCCAAAAATTCTATGCCTAATTACATCTCTTAGATAGTTATTTATACATTACTAAAGGGGCCTAAAAACGGGTAAAACCCATGGGCCGACATCCCATACCCATTACATAAACCCTAACATCCCAAAAATTCTGCAAAAGGGGGAGAGATCCTGTGATCTCTGCTTCACCTGGGCACTCTGTCTTCAACCAGCCTGTCGAAGTGAAAAATTGGTTAAACATGACCAAAGTTCTCCAAAACTTGGTCAAGGGCTAATAGGCCCCCAACACTCACCTGTGACTCGTCCCAAGTCACTCTGATCTGGGTAATTCTACTTCAAAGGCCTTGATCTTGGCTCGAGCTACCTTGACCTGTTGCTTCGCTAGAGCCTCCTGCTCGACAAACTCCTGAATGACCTTCTCGATGACTGGTCCTTCCAAGCGTTATTCCACTGTGGTGACCACTTGTTCTAGTTGTGCACCTCATCCTTCGATCTCTTCAAAAAATGTGCAGGATTCGTCCTGCATCGGTTGGAGTCTCTGGGTCACTTCCATGACTCTACCCTAGATTGTATTGACCTGTTGTTGAACTGCACACACCTCCTATGAACTCTTCATCTTCTTGACTGCTGACTGTAGTCTCAGTTGTGCATGCACTGCCAATGCTTGTTGTTTCAGCTCATGGATTTGTGCCTCCAATCTTCTCAAATCCAGTTCGTCTATAAGGAGCTCATAGGTATTCACACTTCAGTCATTGATTTTTTTACATTCCAAGGCCAACACCCTGATTCTTTCTATTTCACCCTTAGTATTTTCTTCTCTCTTATCTCACACTTCCCGTGGATTGATCGATAGTACTTGTAGTTCCAGTTCTGCGACTCTTGCTTCAAGCTAGTGGATGGATTCAATGAGATTCCCCACCTGGATCTCAGTCATTTCTTCTTCCATCTGTGTCAGGCCCACCACAGAGCAAAGTGATCGAGTGACTGCCTCCTTAACTCCCATATGCACTGCGAGAGGCTGTTCATTTTCCTTCTAGGTCTGTGCTCTATCCTCTACAAGCTTCACCTAGAGGTCATCTTTCTCTTGCTGTGCAATCCGACGTTTCTCTAGGGATTCCTCCTTTGCTTGTTTCAGGGCCTCTATGGCCTGTTATTTCTCTTCTTGTAGATGTCGAAGGCGATCCTCTGTTGCATCTACTAATCTACATAGTTAGGCAGGCTCGTCTCCCACTTCTATATCTTATGATGACGATGATGGTGGTGTAGACACTTCGCGGCTCGTGTAGAGGGTTTGATGTACCCTTTTCATCTCCATCTCAATCCTTTCATACATTGTCTCTTGCTTTACTTCGTTGCACTGCAGAATATCCTCTAAAGTGTCTGCTATAGTGATGATGATGAGATCAATATCATCCACTATAATCACAGTTTGTAGCTAGGTATTATTCGCTCGTGACTTCTTCTATGCTAATGGTTTCTTCGAGGAAACCTTTCTTTTCATGGATGTTTTGGCCTCCGTAAGGGGATCCTTAGGTGGTGTCACTTTTCCCTGTTCCTATTTGTCTTCTTAATTTTTCTCTTCTTGGTTCACTTTGTCACCTCCTCCTCCTCCTGGTGAATCAGGCGCAGTTTCCTCTGATCCGTTGTTTAGTTCCTTCACTTCTTCCTTCTTCTTCCTCTTGCTGCTACTTGGTCCATCATAATCTTCTCGGGTGACCACAAGGCTTTCGATGAGGTTGGGGTCAGACAGATTTGTCTACTTGATGGGTACAAGGAGTTCCTTGGGCCATTCCTTGGTTATTTCATCCATATCTTCCTCTGTGAGTTTTTAATAGGACCACATCTCTTCCTTGTGTTCGTCCCCACACGCAGTGATGTATCTGAAGTTCCTATCTGCACGGAACTTTGTGAGTGGCCTAAACCTATGGAGTGTATTAGGTGTCATGCAAGGGAAGGATTGAATGGCCCTCTTTAGCTGTAAATAATAGGTGTGGAATACCGCATTCGACTTCCATTTTTTTCCCATGATGCTCGAATACCACAAGGTAGTGAACCTCGCGGCTATGGGTTCAGATGACTTGGCTTCAAGGAAGGTTTCTCCTTCCGACATCTCCCAAGAGATGAAGGCAATGAGAATCAGAAAGCAGCTAAAGTGAAACTCATAGCCATGATCCTATGCTTCGTGACAATCTTGTTCCAAATGGTTGACAAGGTAGCTCACCCAGTTCATTTGCATCCCTTAAATGCATTTTCCTACGAGGTAGATGACAAACCCTGTGACCTACGTTGGTATATTCTTCCTAACGAGCTTTCCTGCTATCAGCTAATTAGCTAGGCACACTGCACCATATTGGATGGAGGCTACCTTGTATCCATGCTTCCCCTTCTCCACATCGTCGTAGGTGTCTTTTATTCACTACACGAGGGAGCGATTAGTATCCTTCCCTAGGTAGAATTTCTGAGGGTTTGGTACCTACATGCTTAATCCAGTGAGTAGTGCGTGAAAGCAATCAGTTCTCTATTGGCTTGAATAATCACAATTTGCAACAGTGTCCTCGGTGAGACATTTGATGGGTTAAATAGACAATGTCATAATGGACTCCTCCAATAGGTATGAATGCCTCAATCAATACAATTCCATCCATTATGGCGCGGTCTCAACGGTCCAATGGTGAGATTTCTGGCAATAACTGCTTTTCTATCCATTCTGGAGCATCATTCTAAGTGCCAATATGCCTCCAACAATCATATCTCTTTTTCATGGCGAAGTGCCATTCTGCATTGTTTTTCTATTTCGGCGAGGTTCAAGTTCTGCAAGCCTTCTTTCTGCAAAGTCTTCTCTAGAACTTCCTGCAATTTTTCTAACTTTGCTTTCTTCTTGCTGAGCTTTCTAGCTTTCTTTCCTGTGTTCTGAGTCATTGTGTTTCTCTTTCCATTTTTATTCTTATCTTCTCTTAGCATAGTAACTTCGCACTATTGAGGGTCTTTCAACGGGTTTGAGTGGAATACCTCTTCTCTCATTACTTCATGGGTAGGTGCTCATTTCTCCTGCATGGACAAGTTTTTCAAACTTTCCTGCATTTTCTCAACTTCGACATCTAATTCTCTAGTCCTTAGTTGCTTTGACTTGTCCTCTTGTTCTTCTAGTAAGTGTGTTATTCTCCTAGCCATGAAATCTCTTAATTCTTGCTTTTTCTATTCTAGAGCTTCCTCTTCTTCTTTCTTTTGGATCTGATATTTCTCAATCTAGGTCCTTCCTAGAAAAAGTGCAAAGGGGGCGTTGTTCTCAAAAAGCTTAATGACCTCAAATTATTCTTTAGTCGATGCTCCATGAGAAACCACAGGTACATGGGTAAGTCTTCCACATAGGGTTATCATATTTCCTTTAAACAATCCTATTCCTCCCAATGAAGGAACCATAACAGGCTTTCCCAAAATTTCTCAAGTACTTTCCTTTCTGTCCTCATCCAAAACATAGTCTATGTCGAAGTCTCTTATTCTTGTTTCTCTACACTCTTTCTCTTTTAAGATGTTTGATAAACTAATGTCTTTGTGATCATTCAGTGTTTCTTTCCTCTGCAATAATATAGTCTCTGATTATTTCTGGTGTTCTAACATATTATTAATCTATTGACCTTCCTCATGGTTTTCTTGTCTCATATTCATGTTTTCATCTTTAGCAATCATTCTAGGGAAATCCAAAACTTCATGGACAACAAATTTACAACAAAGACAAATATGGCCTCTACTAGGGAATTCCTTAGAAATATATCATGGTCTTCTGCAACTATAACAAAGAGTTATTCCTCTCTTTCTTTTAAATGATCCCCAACTTTTTGTGTACTGGGCACTGGGATCACAGTGATGAACCTGCAAAAATTTCTTTCTAGAATGTTGCATCCACTTGTTAGTCCAAAAATCCTTTTTATGCATAGGAATAACATATCTTTCACTATTTATATCGGATCTATTCATATCAAATCTTCTTTATTCTAGATGTGCCCTAGTTTTCAGACTAGGACAAAATCTATCAAGCATACCTAGATCCATTCCTTTGAAACAAAAAATTCCACTTATCTTAACTTTATCAGAGCACAAAGATTTAAGATATTAACTCTTTCTTCAGATCCAATTCCATTCTTAGCACAGAGCTTCGCAAGTTGAGTAGAATGCTACACACTAGATCAACAGATCTCTGCACAAAGATTTCTCTTTTCTTCAGTTCCCAGCAATCACAATTTCAGGTCCCGACAACGGAACCATTTGTTGGAACAGGGGCAGACCCAGGGTTCAACACTTCAACAATGCACCAACAAAACCCTAACTACCGAACCTTTCGGAAACACCTGTGAAGCAGATGAAGTCTCAACCGAGGTAGAGGCAGGGGGGTTGCAGGACTCAAGTGTCTACAACCTAGATGGGACAGAGATATGTGATCAAAATACTTAACAGAGAACTTAAAAATTAACATTCATTAGTCTATAGTCTTACTCACATCACAGGTTAAAACCCTAATTACATAACAATGCGGTATTAACCCGGATCTAACACATCTCACCATTCAACACATAGCATCAAGAAGATCTAGCATTCACTCACATTATTAAGCACTAAGATATTACATCAGATGCATCTAAGATACATAAAGGTTACAACACTAATAAAATACAAGAATAATACAACACAACCATGGATGATTTTAGGGGCTAAATTTCGTTGATGGGCTAATTTTCCATGTTTTTTCCAAAAACAATATTCGCTATTTTAAAAATGATTCGCCCAAATTCTATAGGATAAAATGATTTTATCTTAAAAATCGCCAAAATTTTATAAAAACTATATAAAATCCTTAGAAATTTGAATATTTTTACAAAAATATTGCCAAAC